>JAVJIF010017395.1:0-93905 GCA_038442645.1 Agave tequilana
TAGACGCATCCCATACTACGCCTACCACACATGCCAATCGATGCCCTTAAGTTATTGAAACTGATCGGTTGGAGACATTGTCCATGCTTTAGGTGGGTCCCGTACATACCCGGGACCACGGCCCCAGACTCCTGGCGCTGAACCAGGACCTACCGCCAGGTAGTCAAGAACATGTAAATAGGAACAGGTACATGTATAACAATGTATAACAGGAACATGACGGGGTGCCAGTCACCCCACGGGAACCCTGCAGTGGAACCCTCTTTCGGCTGCGAAACCTAAATCCTAGGTCCACCCAAATACGGACGCTGTCTCCTCCATCAATCTCCCCAATCCCAGTGCAAGTTGTTTGTTATCGTGGTTTAGTTTATCAAGTTATTTAGTATACATGTTACTTAAATCTCTGGGATGACTCAGTGGTGGTCACGGTAACAATATCTGAAATCACCTAGAGGGGGGTGATAGGTGAATAGGTGATGGCTATGAATTATGGCAATAATGCGGAATTTAAAATTTAACACACAAATAGCACAAATATAGACTTGCAATAAATAGAACAATAAAGGTGCACGAATTAAACGGAGTAGAGTTGAGAGAAAATTCGAGCAAACGCAAACGCAAGGATGTGTTTCCGAGGTTCGAGCCACGCTCTACGTCCCCGCCTTCACACTTGAAGGATTTGCACTACTATCGTTGATCCCACCGGATCGCCAATACAAGGACACACTTGTCCCTACACTTGTGATGCCGCAACACCACCCGAAGCTCACTAGCTCCCTTGAGGCCGATGCCTCTACAACTTCACTCAATAAGAAAGGTGATCACACTTGATCAAAATAGCTCACTTGCACAATCCTAGAGCCAATAATATAGATGTAGAGCTTGGGATTGTGGTGTGCAAAAACTAGAGGAGAAGGTAGAGGAATAGGCTACTAGTTGGGTGTTGGGAATTTAGGCTTTGAGAAATCTTTGTAAAAGAAAGGAATTGGAATTCTTTGTAAAGCTCTTGTGAAAAATCTTTTGCAATTTTTTTCAATAGTTGTCTTATCAATATGAGGTGACCCTCTATTTATAGGGGTCAAAACAGCCTCACAAAATCGTTGGTATCAAAACCAAAAGAGAAT
Source organism: Agave tequilana (assembly GCA_038442645.1). Taxonomy (NCBI): domain Eukaryota; kingdom Viridiplantae; phylum Streptophyta; class Magnoliopsida; order Asparagales; family Asparagaceae; genus Agave; species Agave tequilana. Next base: position 1,125 of record JAVJIF010017395.1, read on the forward strand.
CAGCCAGAAAAAATAGCTGTTGGAACTGTCAGAAAAACTGATAGTAGCCGGTCGACCGGGTCGGTCGACCGCCAACGGTCAAAATCCGACCGTTGGGGCTCTGCGGTCGACCGGGTCGGTCGACCAAAAATCCTGTGAACGCAAATGTGCCTCGGTCGACTGGGTCGGTCGACTGATATACACATGCACAGTTTGTTCACATCGGTCGACCGGGCCGGTCGACCGGTTACTGTAAGTTCTGAAAAATCAGAACTTCCAGAACCAGAATTTTGGGGTTTTGGTTTTAGGTCTTGGGTAAAATTTTTGGAACTTGTAAAAACATAGAGTATGAGCATATGTCATACATCTATCATGTTAAAATAGTTGATAAAAATCCTTTTGATAAAAACTTGTTTTTCCATAAAAATGTTTTCCAAAACTATTGTCTTCTAAAAAGTTTATTTCCAAACATGTTCACTTAAATCTAAGTTAGAAAATGGAAATTGAAAATCTTTTTGAAGCCATGAACCTAACTAAAAAGGTGTGTGTGTGTGTGATAATCCCATAGCTCTACTTCTAATATCTAGCTTTGACAAAATATCTAAAATAGAAAATAAAATACAAATCTTGTTTTCTTCATAGTCTATGCTAGTTCTTTTTCTTCGTAGTCTTGACTCGTTCTTTTCTTCAATATCTTATTCCGAAGCTTCCTATTGTGCTTTAGCTTGGGAATGCAAATCTTGGGCGAACTCCAAACGTGTGAGTCTTTAAGTGGAGTCGTCAAAACCTGTTCTTGAACCTGAAATCCTTTTAAACAAAATATTAAATACATAACTAAATATGTTTTGTTATCATCAAAATAACTGGGGATAATGGCCTTTGGGCCAACAATCTCCCCCTTTTGATGATGGCAAAACATATGTAGTTATCACAAAAATTTTGGGTAGAGACTTCAAATTAAGCTCCCCCTCAACACATGCATATATAGGAAAACATATGTAAATGATAAACACCATATTTCCATGCCAACAAATAATACCAAATACTCATGTCATAGAATAGATGAAGAAAATGAATTCATACATGACATAGATAAGAGATACACAAAAACAAAAGATACGCATAAAGTAATAACCATGTCCTTGTCCACAACACATACTGAAAATACATGTCCAAGGCAAAATAAAAATAAATACTACATGTCCAAACACAAATACTACATTCCAAACAACACACAAAGTACTATATCACAAAATATCCAAACACAAATACTACAAGATAACTCTCCCCAAAATAACTCTCCCCCTTTTTGACATCATCAAAAGGGAGGTCACTCAGCAGCATCATCATCATCTCCAGCATCCTCGTCCTCCTCGTCGTCAGCATGCTCAGATGAGCTCTGTGCAGCAGAGCCCTCAGCCATCTTCTTGTCACCACCATCTCTTCCCTGAGGAAGAAGCAATCTCCTCTGATCCATGCCATCTACTCTGGTGCGCGGTGGTGGAACAGAAGAACGAGCTCTGGGAGGAAATGGAGGACCGGTGGCTGGGAGTCGACAAGCAATCGGAGTACGGTCAGGAACGAGCATGTCAAATTTTGTGAAAAGAGCCTGAAACTGAACGTCCACGAATCTCATAGACTCAGCAAAATATGACATGTCGTTTCGGATCTCCGCCCGAAAAGCAGCATCCTGAATGGCACGAGCATCCAACTCCGCACGAATAGCTGCGTCGCGCTTCTCGACCCAGGCCTGGTGCGCCTCGATCTGAGAGCGGACCTCCGAAGAGAGAAGGGCCTGAAACTCAGGAGGAAAAATAGGAGCTGAAGAGGAAGAAGATCCTGGTGCAGATGATGAGCCAGGACCAGCAGGAGGAATATGTGGTTGCACAGGAGCGTGTCTACGCAGCTGGGCTTCCATCATCTTCAGGACAACTCCGTTGATGTTGGTCAAGGGATTGGAGGGACTTTCAGCAGATAGATCAAAATCAAGAGCCCTAAGAAGATGGGTAATTAGCATGCCGTAGGGCAAGCTCCTACCCGCAGTACGAATCTGATCTGAAGCCATGTGAGAAGCTATGACTCTAGGAAAGTTTATCTTAATGCCTCGAAGAAGGCAATAGATAATCAATGGTACGGAACCCTAGCGTGGCTATACTCACCATGTTTGGGGACAATGTTGAAGAAAATAATTTTGGCCAGGACTTGGGCTTGGAGAGTGTACCTACTCACAACCTCATTTCTAACCAAGCCGGGGTTGTCATCCCCGTGGATTAGAGTGGATGCGGTGAGCGAAGACTCACCCTCCGGAAATTCAAAGTCATGCAGATCATGGGTATACACATCCGCTCCACCAGTGGAGAGATGCAGAATCCTAGCAAATCGACCGATAGAAATGTCGATGTCCCTACCTAAAACCCTAGAAGTGATACGATTACCATCAATTCGAAATTTGCATAAAAGTAAGGAACAAGAGATGTGTAAACTTGCTCCTTGATGGTCAGAATTCCACTAAATTGTTTGACTGCAGGATGTGATGAATATTCAAATGTTCGAAATCTTGGATAACAACAAATCTCCCGAGTTAATGTTCCTCGTGGAAAGATGGGAGTACCGATCAGCAGCAAAGGTCATTTAGGAAGAGCCGAACGGGTCTAGGAGCCTGAGATGAAGGTTGAGCAACAGCCTTCCCTTTCTCAGTTCGATTTCGTTTCGGCATGCTGAAAAATGGAATTTTTAGGTTTAAACAAGTTATGGCACGATCTAGATAGCTAAGTAACCTAATGTATTGACAATAGAAGGAAGATTACAAAGCTAGAAGTGAAGAATCACAAGAAAAATCAAATTTTTACCTTAACAGTGAAGAACTCAAACCCTAACTGAAAAATCCGATTTTCTGCAAATCTGGCGGTTGGATTGAGTTGAAACTGAAGATCAGGCACTAGAAGAAGGAATGGAAGTGGGTTTTAAATTAATTTGGGATCGGTTGAGAGATTGGAGAGAAAAGAAAATTTTTGGAGAAAGATGGAGTCGGGTTCGTCGGCTGAGTGAGAGAGAGAGAGAGAGAAAAAAGTGAAAGAAATGACAGATATAGGGCAGAATTCGACGATCGGTCGACCGGTCCGGTCGACCGAAACAACCCGAGAGTTCTGAATTTTCAGAACGGTCCGACCGGGTCGGTCGACCGAATTAACCCGAGAACTCTGCAGACTAGAGCGGTCGACCGGGACATATAGTCGGTCGACCGATAACAGAAAAGAAATAAAAAATTTTCTTCTCAGGCAGAGTCGGTCGACCGGGGCTTTATAGGTCGGTCGACCGGCTTTGCCTGAAATCTGTTAACAGCATCTGGCCCAAAAAAAATTAAAGAAATTTGTAGTCAAAATAGGTATGACATATTAAACATATAGGAATATACCAACAGGTTTTAAATCTTCATTAAGTTATTACAACATCAAAATTCATGCAATCCCTTTTTAATTTATTTTCATATTTAAACAAAGATTTAAAGATGTTGAACCGAATACCCAGTGACGGGTTCTGAACTTCATCCTCTTGATTCCTCTTGAATGAGTTGAGGTGCGCAATTGCCATCTTAAGGTGTTGTTTAAATAGGAAATTTTACAAATGTTTATTTTTATTTATGAAAATAATGTGTATATGTATACAAGTATATAATCACAACTTATAAACTATTCATGTGGACATACAAGAAACAAGGCATGAAACAAAGATATAGAAGTTACACAAGGCACATATACAATATGATAGAAAAGTAGTTCTATACAAGCATATATCAATAGAGTACAAAAGCAAACTATCAATTCTATACATATGTATACATGACTAAAAATCAAAAACTTTTAAATGGAGATGTTACCAATTGAAGGGCAATCTCCAAAATAGGTGCCTCCACGATAGTGATGCATGCACGATTTGTTCTTTAAGCTCCGATGCATCAACCACCCGGGCACCACTTCCTCCTAAGTCTTGGAGGGGGTAGATCCACCTATACCTGTATCATTTAAATTCGGTGGCTCTTTGGTACCCAAATCTTAGTGGGTCCTTTGGGGTTAGATCCGGGGCGAACCCAAACAAATTTATTCTTAACTTGTTCTAGCATAACAAAACTTTTCTAAATGGCCTTTGCGGCCACAATACGTGCAAATAAAAATTCTACCACTATTGTACATAAAGCATGGTTATGTGTGTGTGCATGTTTATGTGTAGATGTTTATGATGAACATGTTTCCCTTGGGCTACTCCCTAGGAAATTTAGATGCAAGCTTGTTAAAATCAAATGTACATTTCTTTAAAGTGTTATCTAAAGAATCAACACGTTTTTGAATTTCAACAAAAATATTTTTATTACTAGAAATCATGGGGGTTTTTCCTTATTAGCTACCTTATACTTATCAAATCATTTTTCAATTTTTCAAAAGAACTAGATAACTCATTTTTCTCTTTTAAACAAATTTCAAGTTTGTTCTTCAAAACATCATTTTCCTTTTTCAGTTTCTTATTATGAGATTGTGAAATCTCATACCTATATTGCAATTCTTCAAAAAATTGAGCAAGTTTCATCCATTGTGAGATCATCATCATCAATGGAAGTTTCTAGACTACCTTAGATGAATCCTCACCTGTGCCATAAAGCACATGTTGGCGGCGTCGTGCTCCTCTTCAGATTCCGACTCCGAGTCATCCCATGTAGCGGCCAAGGCTTTCTTCTTCTTCCCGTGCTTGGAGGTGGTTGCTTGGAGAGCGGGGCAATCGGCTATGAGGTGACCGATCTTCTTGCAATGAAAGCAAGGACCGGTTTCTTCTCTTTTCTTCTCGTACCTTCCTTGAGGCTTCCCCCTTCGGAAGTTACTTTGCCGTCCCTTCTTGTTAAACATCTTGCCCACCTTCCGGATGAGCATGGCGAAATCCTCATCGCAATCTTCGGATGAGTCGTCTTCCTTAATGGTAGTAGGAGTGGCTTTGAAGGCAATCGTCTTCTTCTTGGTGCCTCCCTCTCTTCTCTAACTTTCATCTCCATCTCATGCGTCTTGAGATTTCCGATGAAGCCGGAGAAGTCCATCTCCTCTTTGTCGTTGAGCTCCTTGAGTGTGGTCGCCTTGACTTCCCAAGCTTTGGGAAGAGCTCTAATCACCTTCCTTATCTTTTGATCATTATCAATCTTGTCGCCTAAGGAAGAAAGAGCATTAGTTATTTTTGTAAAACGGGTGAGCATATCATCAATGCTCTCATTATCAAACATATAAAAATTCTCATATTGAGAACGTAGCAAGTCAACCTTAGCTCTTTTGACTTGTGACGTTCCCTCATGAGTCACAATAAGAATGTTCCAAACCTCAAATGCGGATTTACATTAATTATGCGTGCAAGGTCATCCTCATTAATGCTTGGGTCAATGCATATTGTGCCCTAGCATTAGCCTTATAGTCTTTGGAAGTATCCTCGACCATGTGCTCTCATCACTAGTGGGTTCAATAAAATCTTTGGTTATAGCCCTAGCTACCCTAACTCCTAGGGATTTAAGGAAGAGATTCATTTTCACCTTCCAAATGGGGAAGTTTAAACCATCAAACTTGGGTGGGGATTTAATGCTAGAGAAGTCCATGGATGCCATGAATGCACAAGCAAATATAAATGCAACAAAAATGTATATACCCAAATATGGATCTCCCTAAGGTGGTTAGACCTAAGTTGTAGGTTAGGCTCTGATACCAATTGAAATCACCTAGAGGGGGGGTGAATAGGTGATGGCTATATGAATTATGGCAATAATGCGGAATTTAAAATTAACACACAAATAGCACAAATATAGACTTGCAATAAATAGAACAATAAAGGTGCACGAATAAAAGGAGTAGAGTTGAGAGAAAATTCGAGCAAACGCAAACGCAAGGATGTGTTTCCGAGGTTCGAGCCACGCTCTACGTCCCCGCCTTCACACTTGAAGGATTTGCACTACTATCGTTGATCCCACCGGATCGCCAATACAAGGACACACTTGTCCCTACACTTGTGATGCCGCAACACCACCCGAAGCTCACTAGCTCCCTTGAGGCCGATGCCTCTACAACTTCACTCAATAAGAAAGGTGATCACACTTGATCAAAATAGCTCACTTGCACAATCCTAGAGCCAATAATATAGATGTAGAGCTTGGGATTGTGGTGTGCAAAAACTAGAGAGAAGGTAGAGGAATAGGCTACTAGTTGGGTGTTGGGAATTTAGGCTTTGAGAAATCTTTTGTAAAAGAAAGGAATTGGAATTCTTTGTAAAGCTCTTGTGAAAATCTTTTGCAATTTTTTTTCAATAGTTGTCTTATCAATATGAGGTGACCCTCTATTTATAGGGGTCAAAAATAGCCTCACAAAAATCGTTGGTATCAAAACCCAAAAGAGAATCAGCCAGAAAAAATAGCTGTTGGAACTGTCAAAAAAACTGACAGTAGCCGGTCGACCGGGTCGGTCGACCGCCAACGGTCAAAATCCGACCGTTGGGGCTCTGCGGTCGACCGGGTCGGTCGACCGAAAAATCCTCTGTGAACGCAAATGTGCCTCGGTCGACTGGGTCGGTCGACTGATATACACATGCACAGTTTGTGCACATCGGTCGACCGGGCCGGTCGACCGGTTACTGTAAGTTCTGAAAAATCAGAACTTCCAGAACCAGAATTTTGGGGTTTTGGTTTTAGGTCTTGGGTAAAATTTTGGAACTTGTAAAAACATAGAGTATGAGCATATGTCATACATCTATCATGTTAAAATAGTTTGATAAAAATCCTTTTGATAAAACTTGTTTTTCCATAAAAATGTTTTTCCAAAACTATTGTCTTTCTAAAAAGTTTATTTCCAAACATGTTTCACTTAAATCTAAGTTAGAAAATGGAAATTGAAAATCTTTTTGAAACCATGAACCTAACTAAAAAGGGTGTGTGTGTGATAATCCCATAGCTCTACTTCTAATATCTAGCTTTGACAAAATATCTAAAATAGAAAATAAAAATACAAATCTTGTTTTCTTCATAGTCTATGCTAGTTCTTTTTCTTCGTAGTCTTGACTCGTTCTTTTCTTCAATATCTTATTCCGAAGCTTCCTATTGTGCTTTAGCTTGGGAATGCAAATCTTGGACGAACTCCAAACGTGTGAGTCTTTAAGTGGAGTCGTCAAAACCTGTTCTTGAACCTGAAATCCTTTTAAACAAAATTATTAAATACATAACTAAATATGTTTTGTTATCATCAAAATAACTGGATAATGCCTTTGGGCCAACAATATCAACATGTGAAAGTCAGGGTACGGTATAACAGGAGTATAACATGTCAAGTAACAGGATACCGGTGTAACAGGAATATGTATAACAAGTAAACATGCGGTGTTGTTACCGTGTAATATATTTCCCAGCAAATTTCAGTAACATGAACATGATAGTTGTCAGGTAGATAATATATAAAGAATAATCAGTCAGGTTTCACAGGTAAAACAAGATTATTCAAGATGAGTAACAACCTACTGTCATGAACAGAATAATCCAAGCAATGTATGTATTCAACTCATTCCTCCAAGTCATCGATATTTCTAAATCACAACTCAACTAAAATAGTCACATCTAAATACTAATCAATATCCAATATAGATAACATAAATTCAAGTTCCACTTAAACTCCAACTAAGTCCAAATACTGATCCAAGCGTCAAGTAATCCAGTCTCTAATATCATAATAAGTCCACATCAACATCTAAACGAATCATCACTTAAGTTATTAACAATGAAAGAATAACAAGCTGGAAGGTCCTGTACATGAAATATGTCACATGTCCTCTATAACTCTAGTTCAGTCCAAATCTGAATAAGTTCACGTACCATCCAATCGTCATGAACTCTAATCTTTTAATAAGGTAAGATCACATCTAGTATATCCCAAACAGTTACAATATAGAATATCTACTTCTGATACTTAACATCAAGGACATATCATCTAATAAATCTCATATACACAACTATAGATTCAAGTCATTACTACTAACTCATAATGCCAACAGTTCCATGATCATCAAGTATTAATACACCTCGAGCAATCTGATAAAATATAATTTCCATTCCAACATATATCAATATTCTGTACTAGTCCTCTCACTCCACATACAGCTCTGATTCCCAATCCTCAAGGGTTCACACTTCTATTAAGGTCAAACATGATATCCCAATACTCGGAAGTTAACTGATACATGCCTCTCGGATCTAATAGATCAAATCATTGCTACCAATATCTATCTCTGGAAGTCACATACATCCATCTATAACAATCATCTCACTCAAGGCAAGGACCACAATCCAAGGGAACTAAAAACAGCAGCCAGACATGCACTAGTCGACTAGGAAGGGCAATCAAGTCGACTAGGGAAATATTAGTCGACTAACAAGTTAGGATCAGTCGACTAGTCATCCTATTAGTCGACTATAAAAGGTATCAGGTCGACTGACAGGGAACAACAGAGAGTCAGCCATTCTTCTGGAAGGTAAGCTAGTCGACTAGGGTCAAGGGGTAGTCGACTAATATTTGTATTAGTCGACTATCAATATGGGCAAGTCGACTAATCTGGCTTGCATCCTGATACAGATTCAATTCCGCACATACTCTCAATCTACCAAGGAACTCACTGCTTCTCTCATGCACACTGCCCACAACATATAGGTTCTACATTATGTCTATACACAAATTGTCCAATACTCAAGTGGTAACAAGGGATTCCAACGTCATATATATGTGCATCTCCTATTCCATGCATTCATCATGTAAAAATAAAGGAAATGACAAATCCACTTCCATACTAAAAGTTCTCCACACTCATAATAATATAACACATTAAATGATTTATCACATACATAAAAATATTTACAATTACTCCAAATTAAAGAATGAGAGAGGAATGAGGAGAAACACTCACATTGGGAAACCTGCACGTTACCGGGCGAGTCGTCGTTACGGTCGTCGTGGCGCCGCTCTTCGCTGTCGGACTGCATAGGACGGTAGCCAGGGTCCTGGGGAAGACCTGGCTGCAATCTGGAGGTCTCGCACTCACCGGAAGGGCCTGGAATCGACGCTCGCCCGCTGCCTGCGCTGCTGGTCTGGTTCTGGATCTGCTGTGCGCGTCGTCGGGCGAGTCGCTGCCGTGGTCGCTGTGGTGCGGTTCTTCGCCAACGGACTGCATGGGAGAGTGGCCAGGTTGCTGGGGAAGGCCACCGTGCCGATCTCCGACGATGGGCTGGCGTGGATCGGGAGAACGGCCTGCTCGCTCGCTGCCGAAGGTGCAGATCTGCTGCTGTCCAGATCTGGAATCGGCTGTCGAGTCGCTGTTGGAGGATGCCACGGGCTGTCGGTTGCTGTCCGGGTCTGCTGGGGACTTGGCTGGCCTGTTGGCGGTGTTGCCGAGTCGCCGTGGAGGGGATCTGGTGCTCGTCGGAGGTGTTGCACAGATCTGGACAAGGGTTGTCGCCAGATCTGCTGCTGCCGCTGGTGGCCGGCCTGGACTGTTGGCTCGCTGTTGGCACGCCATGGGGATCTGCACTTCAGGTGGTGGTTTGCTGATGCTACCATGGCCGAAGGGGGTTGCTGACTTGCTGCCGTTGGAAGGATCTGTAGCTGCACACGGAGGAAGGGAGGAGGTGCCGCAGCAAGGGCTGTTGGGGTTGCTGGTGCTTGCGCAAGGAGCAGGGGAAAAGGGGAGATGCGGCTGTTGTTGTTGGATTGGGAGAAGTAATTAGGTTTAGGCTTAGGTTAAGATCCTAAGGAGATTATATATAGAGTGGGTATTGGGTGAGTATCGGTATGGGTTAATGGGTTGGGTTTGGACAACGTTGCGGGTTAGGCTCCAATGATAAATATAGGGTATTGGGTTTGAGGGTAGTGGGCATAAGCCAACTGGTTGGGATCCAATAGAGGAATGGGTGTTGGGTTTAGGCTAGCGGGTATTGGGTCAAGGCTAACAAGAAGAACACCACCACCACCACCAAGATTAGTATTAACATTAATACTAATATCAAAATAATATAATACTAACACTAGTAATAATAATAAATAACGGTAACAATAGCAACACTAATAGTATTAATAATAATCACAAGAAGAAAAATAATAAATTAAGTTGACAAAAGAATTTGTAAATTAAAATAAATACTTTAGGAAAACAAAGATACAGTATAATTAGATAGGGGATTACATTCTACCCACCTTAATAAAAATTTCGTCCTCGAAATTTCAAAAAGCGGGGATAATAAAAATACAGAATCAAGGGAGAAAACCAACAAGCTTCCACGTCGCTTCTGAATACATCATGATTCCGCTACGCTTCCGCTGCGCGCTCTGATTTCTGGTACGGCTTCAGAATGGAGTGATCAATCTCAAGGGATAGGATCGGAGGAATGGATAGGAAGGAAGAATGAAATCAAGATGGACATCCATATCACTCTAATGAAGTGTTGGAATTATGAATATTAACAGATCAAGAACGGAATTTCAAAAGGAAGGACGATCAATTTCCAAATGGAGTCAATATTATCACGTGAATAGTATATGTATATTGCAGTATAATTGTAACTGTCTCAGGTTACAGGTAGGAACTAGGTTCTCTTTTATGTCGAACTGGGCTCTGATACCACTATGTAACGCCCCGATCTTAAAGATACGGAGACGTTATGGCGACGCATATACGCGAGGTAAAATACCCCTCGTATACGCGCTAAGCCTCAATTGTAACCTGAACAAGCTATAAATCGGAAGCATAATGATCAATGAACACTGCAGTAATACATATAAGACCACACATGATAGCAATGAATAACGGGAAGAAAATGATAGCTGAATAGAAGTCAAAGGTGATATACAGGAATCAAAGAATAATAACAAGAATGAAATGCAAGTATACCAGAATCAAGAGGAGAGGACCCAAGCTCCTCGCAGGGCGTACCGTCTCATCGAACACCTGCACATTAGAACAATCGTCCAATAGCTGGACGTGCAAACCCAGGGTCGTCAGAATGCGACCATAATGAGTGTGTGTGTAAAGGGGAAAGAACTCGTGCAGAAGAAACAATGTGCATAATTAGTAGTAAGAGCAACAGTAAATAGAAAAGGCTAAATAACAAGATAAAAAGCTGAACAGTAATACACATATGATAAAACATGAATACAGGTAGTAAACAAATGGCACAACTGTAAATATGCAATCAATGTCAAGGCGTGTAATCTATCACATGTCACTAGGTTGGCATCCAAGTCTGGTCATAAATCTGGTCCTGGTTATAATAATCTGGTCCTGGTTATAATCATATGTCTGACATAGTGATATATAAATATACAATTAGGTAATTACAGTCAGTCACAAGGCATCAACAGTTTATTATTAATTATGTCAGCGAACACCAATTGTCACATGTAATAGACGCATCCCATACTACGCCTACCACACATGCCAATCGATGCCCTTAAGTTATTGAAACTGATCGGTTGGAGACATTGTCCATGCTTTAGGTGGGTCCCGTACATACCCGGGACCACGGCCAGACTCCTGGCGCTGAACCAGGACCTACCGCCAGGTAGTCAAGAACATGTAAACAGGAACAGGTACATGTTATAACATGTATAACAGGAACATGACGGGGTGCCAGTCACCCCACGGGAACCCTGCAGTGGAACTCTCTTTCGGCTGCGCAACCTAAATCCTAGGTCCACCCAAAATACGGACGCTGTCTCCTCCATCAATCTTCCCAATCCCAGTGCAAGTTTTTGTTATCGTGTTTTAGTTATCAAGGTTATTTAGTATACATGTTACTTAAATCTCTGGGATGACTCAGTGGTGGTCACGGTAACAATATCAACATGTGAAAGTCAGGGTACCGGTATAACAGGAGTATAACATGTCAAGTAACAGGATACCGGTGTAACAGGAATATGTATAACAAGTAAACATGCGGGTGTTGTTACCGTGTAATAATATTTTCTCAGCAAATTTCAGTAACATGAACATGATAGTTGTCAGGTAGATATATATATAAAGAATAATCAGTCAGGTTTCACAGGTAAAACAAGATTATTCAAGATGAGTAACAACCTACTGTCATGAACAGAATAATCCAAGCAATGTATGTATTCAACTCATTCCTCCAAGTCATCGATATTTCAAATCACAACTCAACTAAAATAGTCACATCTAAATACTGATCAATATCCAATATAGATAACATAAATTCAAGTTCCACTTAAACTCATCCAAGCGTCAAGTAATCCAGTCTCTGACGATGGGCTGGCATGGATCGGGAGAACGGCCTGCTCGCTCGCTGCCGAAGGTGCAGATCTGCTGCTGTCCAGATCTGGAATCGGTTGTCGAGTCGCTGTTGGAGGATGCCACGGGCTGTCGGTTGCTGTCGGGTCTGCTGGGGACTTGGCTGGCCTGTTGGCGGTTTGCCGAGTCTCCGTGGAGGGGATCTGTTGCTCGTCAGAGGTGTTGCACAGATCTGGACAAGGGGTTGTCGCCAGATCTGCTGCTGCCGCTGGTGGCCGGCCTGGACTGTTGGCTCGCTGTTGGCACGCCATGGGGATCTGCACTTCAGGTGGTGGTTTGCTGATGCTACCATGGCCGAAGGGGGTTGCTGACTTGCTGCCGTTGGAAGTATCTGCAGCTGCACACGGAGGAAGGGAGGGGTGCGCAGCAAGGGCTGTTGGGGTTGCTGGTGCTTGCGCAAGGAGCAGGGGAAAAGGGAGATTCGGCTGTGTTGTTGGGATTGGGAGAAGTAATTAGGTTTAGGTTTAGGTTAAGATCATGAGGAGATTATATATAGAGTGGGTATTGGGTTGAGTATGGGTATGGGTTAATGGTTTTGGGTTTGGACAATGGTTGCGGGTTAGGCTCCAATGATAAATATAGGGTATTGGGTTTGAGGGTAGTGGGCATAAGCCAACTGGTTGGGATCCAATAGAAGAATGGGTGTTGGGTTTAGGCTAGCGGGTATTGGGTCAAGGCTAACAAGAACACCACCACCACCACCACCAAGATTAGTATAACATTAATACTAATATCAAAATAATATAATACTAACACTAGTAATAATAATAAATAACGGTAACAATAGCAACACTAATAGTATTAATAATAATCACAAGAAGGAAAATAATAAATTAAGTTGACAAAAGAATTTGTAAATTAAAAAAATACTTTAGGAAAACAAAGATACAATATAATTAGATAGGGGATATTACAACTTGAGTCTTGAGCCCACTTTGAGTTGATTGAGTCCAAAACACTTTCTTTTAGGGTGTAAACCTTTTAGTAGAGTTAGAACCCTGAAACACACTTAGACAATAAGCAATATTAGTACAAATAACTAATATGTTTTGTAATCATCAAAACACACTAAACATGGGTGATTGTAACCTTGGGCCAACAGTAGAGGCATCGGCCTCAAGGCGAGCTAGTGTGTTCCGGGTGGTGTTGCGGCATCACGAGAGATAGGACAAGTGTGTCCTTGTATTGGCGATCCGGTGGATCAACAATAGTGGAAATCCTTCAAGTGTGAAGGCGGGGACGTAGAGCGTGGCTCGAACCTCGGAAACATATACTTGTGTTTGCGTTTGCTCGAATTTTCTCTAAACTCAAACTCCTTAATTTCTTGCACTACTTATTGTGTTTATTGCTAGTCTTTTAATTTGAGCAATTTGTTAGTAGAATTTTAATTCCGCATTATTGCCATATTACATATAGCCATCACCTATTCACCCCCCCCTCTAGGTGATTTCACTCCGGCCACGCGGCCGGTGGCCGGCCGCCACCGTGCCCCTAGCCGAACCGACGCCCCCTCCTTTCTCCCTATTTTCTCTCTCCCTCTCTCTCTCTCCCTGTTATCTCTCTCTCTCTCACTCACCCTCTCTCACTCACTCACCATCTCTCCGCCGCCGCCGGCGGGCCTCCTCCGCCGCCGGCCAGCGGGTGCTGGCCGGCCTGGGCGCGAGCAAGCAGCAGCAGCAAGGGCTGCTGCTGTGTTATTTTTCCCTTGGGTTTGGGTAAAACCCAAACCAATAGCCCCTTATTGGGTAGGGTCTAATACCCATAAACCCATTAACCCTTTTACCCATTAATATAAGTTTTGGTTCGGGTTATCGGATCCAAACCCGACCCGTTAAGAGCCAAACCCGCATACGAAACCCAATAAAGGTAAATTTATAAAAAACCCCCTGTGACATTTCAGTATTTGCATTTAAATATTATTATTACATATTTAACCCCAATTTATGATTTTTAGCGTTCGGGCGATATCGGGAGCATCCGGACTCCGATTCGGGCGATTCTGAATCCATTGCGATCGTGGGAAAGAGAGCTAACTCCTCATGACCAGTTTGTGAGTGTTTTCTTTTTAATAAATGATATTTATTCCTATTTAATAACTGGAGTGGTTGCTTTATGGGTAAATCAGTCAATTGTTAATAAATAACTGGACTTTATAGTTTGTACAGTCAGACAGTGTAGTGACCACAAAATATGTTCATCTGCTTAAAATATCATATAGGTGATAGATGAATATGGTAAACTGAGTAGATGACTATTCCACAAGATTTCGTTACTTCTATTACATATCTTGTTACACTGACACTGTCACCGTTACGTATCCACCGATATACTTGACACAGTGATGGCCATGCAACCTCTGACACACTACACAGAGCACTATCATATCATGTTCATGACCACTGTTCCATGAATACGCGACACACTACACGGCCACAGATAGACTGATCCACAGAGACACTAGACATGCATGCTAGATACCGTTATTTCATGCACTGGTATCATCCTTACACGACTACGGTCGTTCACTAGCCATGTTATTACATTGCTACACGGACCATTGTTATGACGCAGATAGGTTACACGGATTATCGCTACACATATATGATTACCACATTTCATATTATTATTCTCATCATGCTATGGATTCTCAGCATATCACGGTTACACATGCATGTATGATTTCTTTATTCTTGTCATATTTATTCTTGTCATATGGATCCCCGTTCATATTACCTTTATTATTGTTCCATGTTACCGGATACATGTTATATGCTTGTTCACGTTACTGATATTGTTATTTCCGTTACTGGATACATGTTCCCGTTACTGATATGGATATTCCCGGTACTGGACATGAGAGCTGTTGATATGCGGTATGTGGAATCCCACATCTATTGTTATATTATTCCCGTTATATTGTTCCCGTTATATTGTTCCTGTTATATTGTTCCTGCTTCCCGTTTTATTGTTCTATGCTATCAACAGAGCTCTGGTCCAGTTATCATGTTACCCATATCATGTATGGTATTTGTTCATGTTACATTGTATACTTGACATATCAGATCATAATGATAACTGGGGTATGGGGTAGACTTGACGGTTGATTAGATCTTATCGGGTGATGTACTGGATCCATATTGTTCTCCCACTGCAGGGGATGGTAGTGCTACCTACCAATTGCTCCATGAGCTATTGTTACTTAATTATTGCTCCCTCTTAGTGGAGGGCCCTAGTCTCAGCAGCCAGGGGTTTGATAAAGGCCGTGATCCCGGGTATGCACGGGATAAACCTACCCGATAAGAACTCCTCGACCATGGGTTTCCAAGTAACATAATAAAACAGTATACACAAAAGTGATATCGGGAACACTTGTTATTTGATCACTCTCTCGTTTGGATAATGGTACCCGTAGGCCATGTCCGGATGGGTTCGACTAGAGTGCGGGCTCCAGTATGAACTGCCAGTGGTATGGGACACTGGAAGAGAGTGATTGTAATACCAGGTGGTACTGATTGCTACTATTGTATAAATAACATGACTTGCCTGATACATGCTTACTACTTGTTACTGTTCCTTGCCTGATACATGTTTTCTATTGTATAGTTGTACTTCTTATTGTATCTGATCATTTATCCGATATCATGTTACATGTCTATTTGTTACTTTACCCGATACATGTTACACTTTCTGTAGTAGCATACTATTCATATATATGTGCATATATTCTATTTTATGTATACCTTGCATACATCATTACTGTCTTTGCACCACACCGTATACTGGTTAGGTAGCATATGCTCATCTGCATGTTCACAGCTATCACATCACCACTAGCATGTACACTCGTCACCACTAGATAACATTATATATTATATAAACTGAATACGACTATAGACATGACCTGGTGATAACTGGCTAGGTAGTGATGGTATTAAAAAATGACATGCTTATATCGTTCCTGTTTAGATACTTCTGCTGCTACTTATATGCTTATTATATGCTTAGGATATGGTGTCACTATTACAACAGTATGTATTATCTATTATTATTGTGCTTGTATTACTATTGTATCTATTGCTGTCTCCTTCATTTTACCACTCACTAGGTCGCTTTCTGACGACCCTGGGTTTGCATGCCCAGGTTGGAGTCCGAGATATCGTGTTGTCAGAGAGTCCATTGGAGTCACATCAGAGATTCCTCATCGGGACTATTCCTAGGTATCTTTGTGCTTTAATTCTGTTATCTTATTTGTCCCCATTTTTCATATTTGTTATGATCGCTGACCTCTTTCTGTAGGTATTTTTGTACTGCTTTCATGCTGGACCTCATATCTATATGGAGGTATTGTACTGTACTGAGGCTTAACGTACGCGTGAGCATGTTTTCACCTCGCGTATGTACGTCGCCATAACGTCTCCGTATCTTTAGGATCGGGGCGTTACAATTCCAGCGCGAGACCCGCGTTCCGGCTGTAACTTACAGCCACAAACTTGGTTAGTTACATCCCATTTTCTCTCCATATAATGGGGAATAACTTTCCATTATGGAGAGATTTAAGGGGTTGGTTATAACCCACCAATGATGGAGAGATTTAAGGAGTTGGTTACACCCAAGAATTCTCTATAAATAGCTATGAATAGCTAGAGAAGGGGGTCTCAAAAAAAGGGGCTGAAAAGAAGAGTCCTGGTGGAGGAATCCAAGAAGTCATAGGCAGAGGGGGAGAGCTACCTCGTCAGAGTTCATTTTTGAATCTCTTATAGCCTGGGAAGAGTTCAACTCTTTTTGTTAACTTGCTGAGTTCAAGTTCTTTAAATCTCTTTGAGATTTCATTACTGATAGGAGCTGTGCTACTCCACCAGTAGATCAAAAGAGGATTCACAAGAGGAACTTGACGTTCGGCCGGTCAACGGGGAACAAGACTTACTCTCTACCGCCACGTGAAGAACCCAGTTTTAAATAAAGAGGAAAATCAATTAAAAGATTTTCTCTCTTTTTAATCGGATTGTATTCGTTGTAATCTTCTATTCAATTAAAACAATTTTGCAATTGTGATTTTCTGACGCGTACAAAAGATGGCGACTCCACTGGGAAAACTTTGTCGTTCTCAACTGACGAGAAAGTGGTGGCGCAAGCCGACGTCAAGATGATTAGATTCACAGTCGAATCGCTTGTGATCGAATTCGATTAAGAGAAGTTGAACTCCCCCAAAGCTTCGGGAGCCTCCTGTGGAGACAACGTGGTCAGCCGCAACGTCTCTTCAGAGACCCATGCCATGACCCACGGTGAAGATGGCAATAGAGACTAATCTCCCCGCCATCCTTCCATCAAGCCACTCCCAGTTCCGGATGCTGGGGGTTCCCAACAATCTCTGTGACTCAATCGGAATGCTGAGAGATGGTGATAGCGTTGCGCTCATCATCAACATGCAGAAGTGGATGCAACAGCACATGTGGCTCACATCAATGTTTCCCACGAGACCCGTGAGGCCAACGATGATAAAGGTCAATCTGGCCGTACCTCTCCTCTTCAGATTCCTCAACTCGAGATTACCGGGGGCCCCAATAACCCATGAAGAACCTTACTGCTGAATGTCGACAAAGGCATCACGCACGTCGACAACAGATGGAAGAAGCTGAAAAAGTCATCTCTTCAGCAGTTACAGAATGCGGGGTTAGGCCCATGTTTCTTCTGAGCAGCATGAGACTTGCATCTCAGATTCTCAACGTAAGGCCTGTGTTTCTGTAACTAAATACGAAGCCCGCGTTTCTACATTAGAATGCGAGGCTTGCGTTTTACCTCACAGACGAGATATTCAGCAACGCGAGGTCTGCGTCTCTTCTCAAAAATGTGAGACCTGCGTCTTTATGCTAAAACACAAGACTCGCGTCTCTTCTGCAGAGAACGAGCCTCACGTTTCCAACTCAAAATAGCTGAACCGGAAAGTCCTCATCCTCAGAGACTCGAGGTTGATCTCTTCAACCCCCATGCAATGGATGTAAGAGATTCCTTGACAAAGAAGAGGAATGTTCATCAAACCACTCCACAATGATACTGTGAACGGTTCATCACAGCAGTGCTCTCTGAATGCCACTGCAGCTCGCATACGAGCAAGCAGTCGGTATTTAATCAGTTGTCCGCGGCCCCTGTCTCCAACTCAACTAAGAGGCGCCACTTCTGCAAAAAAAGAACCTTCTCTGACACTGACACAGAGTACCCTGAGGTTATTTCAAACATGGTGGGTCCAAGCACCTCACTAAGTAGGTCCAAATGGAAGCAGCCGATCGTCAGCTCTGACGAGTCTGACGATGAACCATCTGGTTTGAGAGAATTACTGACCGAACTAGGAGTATACCAGCATATCCGTATTCGGACTGGACAATCTCTCCAGTAAATTTCTGTGCCCTAGCCGGGGGTATTGAAGTAAGAGAGCACACTCTGCCATCACGGAAATCATAAGCCTTTGCGTATATGGCAGGCCAAAAGTTTGGAGAAGCAGGCCCAAATTCAGAGGGAGCAGTTCGATATGATCTGCGCCCAGTAAGAATCTATTGACATCCTTAATCAGATGTTGATCACACGATTTAGAAGAAGAAGCCAAAGACTAAAGGGTCTTCGAGTCGGGCGAAAGGCATCGAAGTTGATAGCTCCACCTCTGAAAGTTCTGATGATGAGAATGTTAACTGTGAGAAACCACTAACTCTACCTGAGGAGAAGAGGGTTCAGACGTTGAAAGTGATCAGTCAAAGAGGATGAGTGAGCTGGATAAGTGTCTCAAAGCCCTCGCCAACCAAAAAGGCCTCCAAGCAGGAGTGGTCTGGCCGTACCTGGCTGAGTGGGATCTTGTCCCGTACCCTCCTAAGTTCAAAGCTCTGACCCTATAGGCCTTCGACGGTAAGGGGTCGCCGAACCAACAAATATACTACTTCAAATCCCAAACAGAAAATGTAGTATCAAACAATGCCCTCATGCTCATTTATTCATCGGCACCCTCAAGGGGTTACCTTTGAATGGTTCATGAAACTTCTTGCCGGCTCTATCGACAAATGGGTCGACTTCGAGAAGCTCTTCCTCGTGTGATTCTTCGAAGATGACACCGAAGTATCCTTGTCAACTCTCCTTGCTACAAAACAAAAAAAGGAGAGTCAATCAGAGCGTTTGTGGAGAGATTTCAGAGTATGGCACTCCGATGTCCAAGCAGCATGATACAGTCTACACTGATCGAGACTTGCTACCATAACTTGCAAACCATACTTCTTATGTAAATAGGAGTAACTCAAAGTCGTACCTGAAAGCAACTAGTTTTACAAGGCGCACGAGCAGAAGACATAGTTGCAAGAGTAAGCCAGGAAAATTACAAGAGCA
The DNA here is from genome assembly GCA_038442645.1 of Agave tequilana. Classification (NCBI taxonomy): domain Eukaryota; kingdom Viridiplantae; phylum Streptophyta; class Magnoliopsida; order Asparagales; family Asparagaceae; genus Agave; species Agave tequilana. Next base: position 20,820 of record JAVJIF010017395.1, read on the forward strand.
TGTAGAATTGAATCTACTGGGCAACGATGTGATCCGACTTTTACGACTGTCACGTCCAACAATTATCTCTGAACAGTCTAAATCATTCCACCGGTGTTTATCATTCCCATTGAATAAAAAAGCGAAAAAAAAGTACTATTTCTGATCAAGTTCAACACTACACCTCTGATCAAATAAGTACTCAAAGGGACGCTGATCTCCTTATACGTTCCCCATGGAATTTATACTTCTTTAATTCCAACAAGATTTTAAAGTTATCTGTGGAACAACAATCCGACACCTCCGACGGCTAAGAATAGAGGAAAAAGTTGGCTTTTAAGCCCAATGAAAAATTCTCGATAACTCATCATGCTAGGGGAATAGCATGGCTAGCCCAATTCAAATGGTAGTTGGTAAAGGTATATCGAATCCGTTGATAACTGAAGGTTTGCTAAAAACCTTGAGGGACCTGATCACGCCTTTCCTTCCAAAATCCCTTACCAATTCCCATCCATGGAATGGTAGGATCACAAAAAGCCTCTAACTATTTCCCTAGTTGAATAAATTACAGATCGAACCTGTCATGTTAATATTACACCTCTGACAGTAAGACTTTGATTTATCCCTAGGGGGTAAAATTTTATCTTGTCAATTCTCTTCAATAGAATGATAAGTCCACTCAAAATACTTTTATGCTCAAAATCACACCTCTAACAGTAAACAAATCCCAGTCAAGTTAACATCACACCACTGATCAAAATCTTAACTTGTCAGTTTTCTTCAGTAGGATGGCAAGTCCACCAAACTGCTCAAATCGCAGAATCTCTTGGTCAAGTTAATACTATACTTCTGACCAAAGTTGCTCATATCATAATATAAATCACTGTTAAGTTAACACTACACCTATGACAATGATTTTCTTGATTTTCCCATCGAAATGAGACATTTAATGTCAAGTTAATATCACACCTCTGACATCCATTTCATTGTTAGGTTAATACTACACCTATGACAATGATCTTTCCTCGAGCTTTCTGTCCAAAGCTGAGATGTCAAATGCTAAGTCAATATAACATCTCTAGCATTTACCTTACTGTTAAGTTAACATTACACCTATGACAGTGATCTCCTCGATTTTCTAAGTGAAAACGAGACCTTCGATGCTAAGTTAAACATCACACCTCTATCATGCATTTCATTGTTAAGTTAATATTATACCTATGACAATGATCTTCTCCCTATTTTCTCAGTGAAAATGAGACTTTCATGCTGCTAACTTAATATCACACCTCTAGTATACATCTTTGTCAAGTTAATATCACACCTCTAACAATTCAATTTGCTCAAATTGCAAACCCAAACCCGTCACGTTAACATTACACCTCTGACATTAAAAATCTTCATGGATCCTTAACAAATTCAATCCCACTTGTCATTCTCCCAAATAGAAAGACAGGTCCACTTAAATTGCATGGATCGCAAAATCAATTGTTGTTATGTTAATATCACACCTCTAACAATAAACTTTCATTTCACTAATTCCCAGCAGAGTTCTAGTCATATTAACACTGAACCTCTGATGATAGACTCAGACATAGTTCCTAGCGGATTAAACTCAACTTGTTATTCTCATCAATAGAATAGTAAGTCCACAAAACTAGGGCCAGAGCCGTATCTCAACGTCAAATGAAGATAGCGTCTTTTGAGGTCCACGGCATTAGCGGCCAATAATAGGTGTGTCCAACATGACATTCGCAAGAGCTGTGTCCCCTCTCTTCAAATACAAAGAGTATTCTCTGCTTGTACAATCAGTTCAACAGTACACTGACAAAGGCATTCGATAACTCTATCGGTTCAACAGTACATTGACAATCAAATCAGAGCTCAAATAAGTTCTAAATTGTGTATCTAGATTGTGGCACCTCATTCCCGTGATACGTACTCAGATACGTGTTCCAAATTTTTTTGACCGTATTATTCAATTTTCTTTCAGTATGTATTTTTGAGTTGTGATTACTTATGTTATTGCGTATCAGATCTAGATTCTCAGATCTAGAGCCAGCCCTGACCCGGACCGGGAACCCGATATTAGCCTGTTGCCCGATTTGACCTTTCTGAAAGTTTAATTTGACCGATTTCAGTTTCAAACACTATTTTTTAATATTTTAGATTTTTCATGATTTTCTGAAATTTTTCAGAATTTTTTTGCAAGATCTCCAAAACGGTGTTTCGACATCGCTGACTTATTCTCAGATTTTTAGTTTTCAAATGGGATTAAATTTTTAGAAATAGCTTTCATGTTACTTCTTAGAATTTCATTTTCTATATAAATACATTTTTTTTAAAATTTTTTAAATTTATCAAAATTTGACTGATTCTGGTGTTAGCTGGTATCGCCAGAATATTTTAGAATTTTTAATTTAAAAACTAGATTGAATTTCTCGAATCTGATTTCATCTAATATCTTAAAATAATATTTGATATTTTTGAAAAATTTTTGGAACGTTTCTAAAACAGTCAAATTTTCGCCCTATTAAAATAATAATATTATTTACCGATAATTTCGTTTCTTACTTTTTCCTTCTCTACTCTCCTACTTTATACTCCCAGATACTTTAATAAATTAATTATTTAATAATAATTTTTTTACTATTTTCTTTTCTTTTTTCTTATTTTTTCCTTTTCCTTTATTTTCTTTCTTTTTCTTCTTTTATTTTCTTCCCCCACACTCCACCCCCATGCCCTGCTCCCCTTCACTGTCGCAGCCGCCTGCAGCAGCAGCCAAGCCATGATGGGCTGCTGTTGTAGCCCCTCTCCCCCACCATCCCCTTTCATCATCACCACTTTCCTCCTCCTCCATTAAAAACCCTTTCTCCTTCCTTCTCCTTTCCATTTCCATTTTAATTCCAAACTCCAACTCCTTCAAAACAACACCAACTCCTTCATCACCACTGACTCCTCCACCATCATCGCCGCCGCCGGCCACCCACACCCCCTCTTCACTCCTCCACCTCCTTCATCTTCCACCAACCACCCACCACCTCCAATTTCAAACAAACCATCACCACCACTTCCCTTTCTCCTCCAAAATTCACCACCATCTCCATCAAATCCACTACTCCCACCACCCCATCACCTCCTCGTCCTCCTCCTCCAACTCCCCACCACCTCCAACAACCACCACAACCACCACCACCATCAATCACCACCACCAATAACAACTCCAACAACACTACACCCCCTCCTCCCCTTCCCTAAGGCGCGCTATAGCAGAACGGGGAAAATTGACACTCTGTTATATTTAAACAACTTACACTGGGACGGAAAAAATTAATGGGTATCGATATAACTCCTGTGTTTATGGTGGCCATACATATGTTGTACAACTAATTCCTGTTGGATTCGACCTGGAGGCCACCAGGCGCTTCCGAGGGGTATACTGGCACCCCTACCCCCTTGCCTGCCTGTCGGGTGTGCTATAATCCCCTGGGTATATCCCTGTGGGGAACGATGACACTCTATTCCTGTTCGGGCGTATACTAAGACCTTCGGGCATATAGTAAGTCCCGGTACCTAGCGGTACGTTCCGGCTTAGTACTGGATACTCCTGGACCATTGTCCCGGGCATGCACAGGACCCATTCTAAATATAGTTCGTCATTCCCCATTAATTTTCAATAACCAACCTCGCTCGACTTATATGCGGAAGTATATGGTACGGGCCATATACCGAAACATACAAATTGAACTAGTCTTAATAATAACTTGATAATTGACTTCATACTACATGAATTTTATTGTCATTTTCATACTTGCTATTTATTGTAGTTACTCCATACTTGCTAATTTGATTACATGACTTTTGACCTGCTACACTTGCTTTTATTTCATGCCACATAAATTCTAATGTCATTTCCATATTTCACTAATTATTGTGGTTATTCTATACTTACTGATTTGGGTACATTACACTTGACCTGATGCACTTGCTTTTATTTATACTTACCATTTGGATTCTTCTTGCAGTCGCTGGATTACCCACTAACAATCCTGGATTTGCATGTTCAGATCTTACAGCTTGGACCGAGGTGGACCCTTCAGCTGAGGACCAGGCCTACTTCGAGAAGCAGTCGGATCAGCCGTAGATTCATCCCGTCTTCCCCGCTCACGAGATTCCCTCTTCCAGCTCGTGAGTTCTTATCTTTTGTACCTTGTACAGTCTACTTTTGTTCTCCCTGGCGATGTAATATTTATATAATATTATGTCACAGACTGTGATGACTGAGTACTTTTACTATTTTGTGTTGGAATGTATAACACCGCGTATTTCCGCACTCTGATCCCTGTATTGTGTTGTATTGATGCTTAGCATACATACGTGATGGTACCATCGCCCTGCGTATGTTCGTCGCAGTGGTGTCCCCGTATCCGCGGGAGCGGGACGCTACATAGATTCTTACTATGATCTTTCTTGGAGGCTTCAAGTAGTTCAACAGTATACTCACGAAGATAGAAATCCAGACAAGAACAAGCTCAGGGCATCTCGAAAGGTTGTTAGTCCAATCATGGAAGTCCAAATCAACATGAAGTCCAAAGTATTTTAAAATTTGTCCCATTCAACTGCGGAGTTTCAAAAACTTTGGAGGAAATTTTATAGGCTGTCTAAAAATTACTGAAGACAGAGCCTCAGACGTGAACCTCGCAGACGTGGAGGTCGTATTCCAACCTCAGACGCATGCATCATGCCAAATGTGAGGGTCATGTCTCAACCCAAACGCGGACCTTATATCCTTTGTCAAACGTGGAGGTCGCATTCTAGCTTCAAACGCAGGTCTTATGCCAAACGTGAGGGTCGCGTCTCAACCCAAACGCGGACCTCGCGTCCTTTATTAAACGCGGAGGTCGTATTCCAACCTCAGACGTGGACTCAACTTAGAAGCGGACCTCACACTGTCCAGCATCCACTGCAAATGCAGATCTCGAGCAGAGTCGTGTTCCAACATCAGACGCGGACCTCAACTCAGACGCAGATCTCACACTGTCTAGCATCCAACTGCAAATGCGGATCTCGACCAGATTCGTGTTCCAACCTCAAACACATACTTCATCAATAACACGATGCAAGGATCGCGTTCTGTGCCAAACGCGATGGTCGTGCTGTTCTTTGAGACGCAGGACTCAGGGTCGCATTTCAACATTTAAACGCGAGCTTGCGTAGCTTCGCGTTCCAACACAGACGTGAGCCTATGAGCACCGCGTCTCAACAACAACAAAGTGAGGTCCGTGTCCAGCACGAGACCCGTGTTCCAGTTATAACTTATAGCCACGAACTCGGTCAGGTACATCCCATTTTCTTTTCACATAATGGGGAATAACTTTCCATTATGGAGAGATTTAAGGGGTTGGTTACAATCCTCCAATGATGGAGAGATTTAAGGGGTTGGTTATACCCCAGAATTCTCTATAAATAGCTATGAATAGCTAGAGAAGGGGGTCTCGAAAAAAGGGGCTGAAGAGAAGAGTCCTGGTGGAGGAATCCAAGAAGTCATAGGCTGAAGAGGAGAGCTACCTCGCCAGAGTTCAGCTTTGAATCTCTTGTAGCTTGAGAAAAGTTCAACTCTTTTTATTAACTTGTTGAGTTTAAGTTCTTTAAATCTCTTTGAGATTTCATTACTGATAGGAACTGTGCTACTCCACCAGTAGTCCAAAGGGAGGATTCACAAGAGGAACTTGACGTTCCACCAATCAACGGGAAACAAGACTCACTCTCACTACCACGCGAAGAACCCAGTTTTAAATAAAGAGGAAAATCAATCAAAAGATTTCCTATCTTTTGTAATCGGATTGTATCCGTTGTAATCTTCTGTTCAATTAAAAGAATTTTGCAATTGTGATTTTCCGACGCGTACACTTGCCTTCATAGATGATAGCTTTCCTAAAGCTCTTATATGAAGAAGGTAAAGAACATAGTAATAAAAGTGCTTGATCCTCATCTTCTATCTTAACCTCTATCTTATCTAGATCATTGATAATAGAGAAATATTCTGCAATATGAGACTTAATAGGTGTACCTTCATGCATGCGGAGAAGAAAGAGACACTGCTTCAGAATCAACCGATTCGCCAAGGACTTCTTCAGATAGTGGTCCTGAAGTCGCTCCCACAGCAAGGACGTTGTTTTCTCCGTAGAAAACTCATCCAACACTTCGTCCACTAAGTAAAGTTGAAGGCTTTCTCATCCAACTCCTGTTAAGTTTCTTCCTTCATGTCTTGAAACTTTTTCTCTCTCCCAACTAGTGTTTTCTTCAACCCGCTCTGGGTAAGGATGGCGTTCATCCTAATCTGCTACCTGCTGAAATTAATGACGCCTTCGAACTTTTAGGTATCGAACTTGATCACAGACATCTTCACGTTGACCTTACTCTGATACCAATTGTTGAAACATAATTTGTATGCTCTCATACCAATTATTGGAAAACAATCTATATGCTCTGATACCAATTGTTGTGATTTCAAGGAAGGTCGCCCCTATGACGGATCGACTGGGGCGGCGAGCGGAAACGAATCACAAGATCTATTAAGACAACTTGAAGAATAGAAGAAGAAGATATTATAAAATAGATAGAAAATCATACATAATATAACGTAGTTTCACCGATCACACAGATCGTGTGTATGTCCATGGGAGAAAGGGAAGAAACTTTACTAAAACTTTAGGAGAGTACAATAAGAATTACTTACACCTCACACTGAGAATTTACAAGCTTTTGATAGCGACGAAGAACAGCGAACCCTTGTGGCTAAGCTTCTCGCACGAATTTCTCACCTAGATGAATTACACCTTTAGGAATTACAAATTCATTGGATTCTCTTGGAATACATTGAAAGCCACCCATAAGGAGTTAGTTATAAACCATAGAACTCTCTTAGTACTAAACAAACTCTTTCAATCAAAATAAAGAAAACTTGAATCCACCTCGAACTCAAAACATCTTCAATCAGAATAAAGGAAACTTGAATCCAACTCGGACTCAAAACAGATCCAGAAAGGGAAACTGTCAAATCCGACATTAATCAACCTTCACGATGTATTCACGTCATAATCCTAACAATTAATACAAGACTGACTAAATACCAGCTAGATTGGTGCCTAAGGAAGAGATTGAAGGGTGATTTTGTAATTAAAGAATATTCAATTGAACAGAAAACCTCTCACCTGATTTTCACTGATCTGACTGATTGGACTAGTTGATCTTGATCTTGAATTGGATTGTCAAGACTAACAATATCTTTGAGGAGATGACTTAGGGGCTATTTGGCTGTTGAAAAACAGAGGGACGAACACACAGTATGCTCTCACGTGTCAGTTTTTCAGTATTTTCAGAACTTTTGGCTCCGAAATCTGACTTGCCACTGTGCATGAGAAAAAGCTGAGGTGGATGATGAGCTCGACTCCTCAGCTTTCACTACAAACAAACAACACAAAAGAAATGAAAAGCTCATGGGGGCGACATATCATAGCCAAAATACCTAGTTTTTGGTCCACTTTGATCAGGGCAAACAAACAGCCCCCTGTGGATGTTGGGTAGGCAAAGGAGAGCATGGTGTCGGCGGATCCTATTTCTTAGTACTAGTTGTTTACAACATTGATCTTACTTTGCTTGTGATCCTACTAACTTAGGCTACTACTGCCCATGGGATCTTTCCATTTAATTCCATTTTTTTTCATACTTATACTAGATAAAAATAATAATAACAATAACAATAACAATAATAATAATAATAATAATAATAATAATAATAATGCTTGGTTTACTGAACTATTAGGATAGGTTTCACTTGTTTGTCGTTACAGCACATTACAGTTTAACTGTAAATAGTTTACTAGAGTAGGCTTCATGTGAGACTGACAAGATAAAATAGGGGGTTAAATCAGATAATTATCAAATCATTTAATAATCATTTGCCTAATTAATCTTCAAATTTAATTTAATTGGCCGTTTAGAGGGGGAAAAAAACTAAAACATGTTCTAATTCGTTTGGTAAACAAATCAAATATGACAATTCAATATTTGTTTGGTTTCTTTTTTTATTTTGAAATATGGGTCATAACTTGGCGTAGACGGGATTTGAATTCTAAACCTCTTGCCTATTATAAAGAAGTTTTATCACTGTGCTAAAATGACACTCACATTTGTTTGTTTGGCTTAAAGAGTAAAGAATAATAGTTATTTTATTGCATAAACATTCTATTCCCACAAAATTTATGCTATTTACACATGAATATTTTGGCGATCAACCTCCAAACGCAATCCAAATTAACTTACATGCCAATTTTGGCGATTGAAGAGGCAGATGGCGAGCACGCATCTACTTTATGAAATAATTAAATATTTTTCTCACATTATAATACGAATAATCACAATTCATGAGGGTGAGGGTGTGAGTCACAATTCATAATTCATAAAGTAGTAACATAATATAGTATAAAAAAATAAGAAAAATAGCATTACTCTTTACACACTAAAACTTGTTGACCACAAGTAATATTATTTGTTTCTTCTCGAAACACGAAGATCAATATGTGTCTTTTTGTTTATTGACGATGCATAAGAAACACGCACATGCTTGTCTTTTAGATATAAAGCTTCAAGTAAAAAAAGATCGTCGTAAAAGTAATTTTCTAACTATGTTAGATATGAAATAATTAACTTATAATTCAACAATATTTTTTTCTTAATAACCAATAACTTTAATGTTATATAACTTATATAGGATAATAGGACCACTTAAATTTTTATGCTGCACATAGGATGCTATCAGTTGAGTACAATTGGGAGCATAGTTTTTTTTTCCTTTGGGACATTGAGTACAAGAGGACTAGATCAGTTCTTGAAGTGTCACAATTAAGGTTGGTGATGGATAGATCTTGGGATTGGAAAGATCCCCTTGCATTCTTGTCACATGTGGAGTTAAAATTTGAATTAATGCTTTAGGATTACTTGCTTCAAATTGTTTGCAAAATACAGAAAAATAAAATCAATCCTTGTTTCTTTTCCTTTTCTTTTTCTTTTTTTCTGTGTGTGTGTGTGGGGTTGGGGGGTTCTATAAAAGAATTTGTCTTTTTTTTGTAAATTTTAAGTTGTTGTTTAAGGTTTCTGTATCTTAATTTTAAAACATTATAGAAATTAACTAAAGGCCCAAATAATGTAGTTTTTTTTTTCTTTGAAGACTTGGTAGAATGAATATGAGTCTTGGAACTCATGACCATTTACTCAATAGGTACATCCATCAAAAAAAATCTAATTATATGTCTTATTAAATTCTCAAAAACAATGTTTTATTGATTTGTTGGTGGCCAAATTAAATGGTTTCAACCATGTCATTGAACCAAAATCATACATCCAATTTGATATCAATTTTCTTATATTCATTGTTGTGACCAATTCACACACAGATTGGCTACCTAATTTACGCACACTTCAAAAGTTTTACAAAACTTCTAAAGCCACATAATTGCTTGTACCAATGGAATTTATTTAAGTCTCTGTGAAAGTATCCAACATATTATTCTATTGTTAACATCCTCTCAATAATTTGCATGCATGGGTCCATTCTAGAAGAAAATGGTACCTAGCATCAATTATCCCCAAAAAAAATAATAATTTCATTTTCATCATTCGTCAAAGAATTTCAAGACTCTCACGTGTCGGCACGTGATGCAAAGTCTTGCACAAAATCTAAACTAATCTTTTTTTTCCTTTAATTGTCTCAATAAACCAAGATTTAAGTCTTATAATTTCGGCTCCCTCCCTCTGAATTCTCACCCTCAAGGATGGAGTCCATTCACACGCGAGTCAATTTTGCCCTTCAAAAATCATTAAAACGTGGGAGGAGCAATAAATTTTAAATTTTGTGTAATACTTTGTTCCCTCACTCTTTTGGACATCGACGCGTATCCATACGCGTATCATTTGAATAATAAATAAAGTATTTATGAATCGCGCCGGGATTTGATGGACTGTGTTGTTGGGATTTGGGTCGAACAAATAGTCTCACATCGGCTAGATGTGGGGATGGTATTGGGTTTATAAGGATTTGGGCAGCTCCCCCAACAGGTTAGTCTTTTGGGATGGTGCCCGAGTCCTTCAAGTGGTATCAGAGCCATGTCCCGAGCTTAGTCATGTGTGTGGGTGATGTTCGACGATGTAGATCCCCTAGTGGCGCAAAGGCGCAATGGGCCTGCCACTGGCGCAAAAAGGCGCATAGGCCTCTGTGAAGCTAATGTTTGGCTCTCGAGAAATTTGCTCCTTTGCAATAGGCGTGCCGGTTGCTGCCACGCGGTGTAGAGGAGTGGCCGACTGCAGCTGGTACTTCACATAAGGCGTGCCGTCTTCCCACGCAGTGAAGAGTTGGATCTCGATGGAGCATTTGATCTTCTTGTGTGAAAATAATTGAGCCTCTTTCTTTGAGGATTGCCCAACTCCACCTAATAGGTTAGTCTTTTAGGATGGTGTCCGGTGTAACATACGGAGCCGCGCGGCTTGATCGGGGCCAATGGCCCTGATCTTTTGGCGGTAGCTTCGCCAGCAGCGAGAAGTTTCTGTGTATTAATAATTTCATGTACTTTGTCCGATATTTTTTTTGCAGGTACAGTCTTCAATTTGGATCAATGTGCGGCACTTGTCACACGAGTGATCTGTTTTTCTGGTGTTTGCGTGATTTCTTTAATCTTTCGTCCCCGGAAAAATGTCACGGGTTTGTGAGGAAGGGGAGCATTGGGGCTCTCACCCCTCTGTCTCATCTCTCCACCGAATTATGTAGTCCTTTTAAATTGATTCAAACAGAAATAATGATTCATGAAACAATCAATAAGAAACAATAATTAGAAAGGGAACAATAATTGGTGTAGATCGGCAATCATTTGCAAGTTGGTCCAGTGAGTCTTGAGCCATGACAGCTTTGTGTGCAACAGAGTCGTGCAATTGGGTTGGGTCGTAGTTCCATTTTGCTCATCGCGTGACTCGTTCACCGCGGTCACCGTGGTCTGGGAGCCGTTCAGCCGGGTCACCCAGAGGCCTACTGGAATCAACGCGGTGACCACGGTGACGAAAAACGCAGTGAACAAAAAAAATTTCGGTTGGATCAGTTCCCGCTCCTTACCAATTTTCAATGTGTAGTGGTCAAAAATTAGCCGATTAAGATGTTGACGTGTGTTCATGCAACTGAAGGCCTCCAACTGAGACATCCACATCTCTTGGTCCATCTTGATATCCGTCACTCCACGTCCTCCTGGAATCACTCCAGACTGCACCTAATTCAACATTCATGCCAAACACTCTCCCACCTCGGAAGCTCCATTGTCTCAAGTCATCTCGGAGTAACCTCCAGTGTAACACTCGGATTATTAAACCTTGATTTGTTATATTTTAATCTTGATTTAATTGAATTATACAAATAATTGAAAGTTATGATTTAATAAATTTGCTTGTGAAAGTGAAGTTTGAGAATTTTTGGAGAAAGATTTGGAATTAATTCTAACATTGTAAATACAATATATATGTATACAAGGATTTATTAGTCTTGATTCATAATTTGTTTTGATTAATTAAACTAAGGGAATTTTATCAAAATTATAAGTGTGTGGAACCACTTGTGTCACATATGAGAGAGTATGAGTGTGTATGTGTGAATTTCAAATTTGTAAATAATAAAATACACCCATGCATGGATTGGTAATTAAGCAAGTGTTAATTACACTAATCTAGATTTGGAATTTTGAGATAATTAAGTTCATGGGGAGGGGTATGGTTGCATGAGATACTTTGAACCATACAAATTTTTTCATAGGAGTAGTTACCGGGGCGGCTCAACCGCTAGGCGAATGAGGCGATCGCCTGTGGCCCCCAAATATAACGGGGCCCCCAAAATAATTTGCATCTCTCTTATTAGAGGGTAGGTGAAACTAGCAGAATGCCCCAGCACTAATGTCATGATGATCATAGTACGAAGATTCAATTTCTATGCATATGAGTGATGTCATATTGAGATAAACTAGCTAAAGAATCATTTTTTTATAATTTCAAATAAATAATAATTATACAAGGATACCATAATTTAGTAACTGCAAAATATCAACAGTCATCCATTAGGCTTTGAATTTGTTATCTTTTGGCAAGACAGTATATCTGCACCTAATGTTCTAACTACTAAATAAAATTACAAGGAATGAGTCGTGGAAAGGCATAAATAAGTAAAAATACATGGCTTCTTAGCTTTTCTTTCTGATTTCACTTGACATGATTCAATTGTTTCTTTTACACTGTTGTGAATTGTTGAGGATAGCTTTTCTTGATTTGCTTCTGATTTAGAAATTTAAAAATTGTTAGTTGTTAGAAGCCTATATATTAGGATCATTAATCTCTACAAATAATTGAGAAATGATTTTCTTGTATTTCTTTCAGTTCAGCTCGGAGGATTCGTTGAGCACCAACATAGATTTATGACCAACTTTCTGCTCATTACTCCGGTGACATTGATCTTCACTTCTTCTTTTTTTTATTTCAGTAATAATTATTTTAGTATAATCTTATTGAGCTATTACATTGGGTGATTATTTTATTTTGTAAGCATTTAAAACTTGAACACGTCTACTAGAATATATGAATCTGGGTATGAATAATGGAGAAAAAGAAGAGAGTAGGAGAATTTATACAATCTCAAAAAGGAGCTCTTCATAAATTTGTTACAGTGATAAAAATAAAAATAATGCAACAACTTTACAATCAAAAGATTTGATAATTAAAACAACCCATTTCTTTAACGAAAGTAGAAAGGAACGAAATAATAATAGAAATGAAAATAATGAGCCCGCACGATGGACAGAAATATTAGATTCTAATCCTATAGATATTTATAAACCTGAATAATGGAATGAAATTGATTCAAAATTACAAGATTTATTAGTGGAAAGAAGTCAAATTAGAGTTAATAATTTAATTTTTCCTAAAGATGAAAATAATAGGCATTTTTCTAATGCACAGTACATTCGAAAATTATGAAATGGACAGAAAATGGATAGAAATTGGTTAGTATATTCAAAAAAATTGAATAAAGTATATTATTTTTGTTGCAAATTATTTAATTCTAATTATAACACTAGTCAGTTAGCTAGTGAAGGAAGTAATGATTAGAAAAATCTAAGCTCTAAACTTAAAAATCATGAAATAACTAATAAACATATTACTAACATGAATATTTGGGTTGATTTAGAATTAAGATTATTAAAAAATAAGATAATTGATAAAAACTTCAAGAACAAAGTAACAAAGAAAAAGATCATTAGCAAAAAGTGTTAATAATAATTGTTGTTATTACAGATAGGGGTGAGCATCGATCGGTTCGGTTCGATTTTAAATTTTGGCTATTTTTTGCAAAACCGACCGAACAGATTAGACTTAGCAACCGAATCGAACCGACTCAGTTCGGTTCAGTTTTTCGATTTTTTCAGTTAGGCCAATTTATTACCATCATTTCTTACATTTTTTTAATCACCATTATATTATCATCCTTTAATATTCTAATCTCAAATATTCAATAACCAAATTAGAAATAAGAAAAAGACCCTAACCTTAATGTAAATTGAAATTTTCATATTCTAAAACTTTTACACTATATATGGGCTCTTATATCAAAACTCACATAATTATTACTAACTTTTAATGATAAAAATGAAAAAAAGAATTATATTAATATAAATATTATTCTTAATTGTGATGGTGTACTTAACATGGTTTTCACATATTCAGCATAAAAAAGATGGTATTACTAAAAGTAATGAGATAAGTTTTCACCAGTTTTTTTATGAACTATATGATTCACAAAATTGAATTTGGGTGGAGTGATATATAGGGTGAGAGATTCGGTTCAGTTCGGTCGGTTCGATTTTGGAACACAAAACCGAAACCCGACCGAACTAGAGCGGTTCAAGTTCGGGTTTCGATTTTTGGTCGGTTATTTCGGTTATAACCGAACTCTGCTCATCCCTAGTTACAGAGACTCTTTCTAAAAATAATTTAGCATTTCATGGATAGAATTAAAAAATCTATCAAGAAAATAATGGAAACTTTTGAACTTAATTGAAATTATTGCAAAATTTGATCCAATAATACAAGAACATATTAGACATATTCAACATGGTGAAAGTCATAATCATTATCCTGGGTATAATATACAAAATGAATTAATACAAATTTTATCTTTTGAGATTAAAAATATAATTATTAAAAATTTTAAAAGTCAAAATATTTTTCAGGTATACTTGATTGTACCCCCGATGCAAGTCATCAAGAACAAATGACTATTGTATTACAATGTGTGAATATTTCAAAAACTCCCAAAAAAATTGAAGAATATTTTTTAGGTTTTTCAGAAGTACATGATACTTCCGAAAAAGTTTTTTTGATGAACTTATAAATGTAATAAAAGATATTGATCTTGATATTAGTGACGTAAGAGGACAAGGGTACGATAATAGATCTAATATGAAAGGAAAACATCAATATGTGCAAAAAAGACTATTAAATATAAATCTTAAAGCATTTTATACACCATGTGGCTGTCATAATCTTAACCTAGTACTTTATGACATAGTTAATTCCTATCCTAAAGCTATATCTTTTTTTGGAGTTGTGCAACATCTATATACTTTATTTTCTTCTTCAACAAAATGGTGAAAAATTTTACAAAATAATGTTTCTTCTTTAACTGTCAAGTCGTTATCTCAAATACGTTGGGAAAGTCACATTGAAAGTGTCTAAGTAACAAAATTTTAATGTCGACAAATAAGAGATGCCTTACTTCAATTAGAAAAACTTAGTGGAGATCTTAAAACATGTGGTGAAGCTAAATGTTTAGCAACTTATGAAATTGAAAATTTTGAGTTTTTGTTGAGCATAAATATTTGATATGATATCTTATTTGTTGTTAATCCGATTAGTAAGAATTTACAATATAAAGATATGCAAATTGATATAGTTATAGATCAACTAAAAGGTCTTATTATTTTTTGAAAAAATATAGAAAAGATGGGTTCATCCTGCTTTAATTTCAACTAAAGAAATTGTGGCTGAAATGAAAATAGAACCCATATTCTGTGAAAAATGTATAATTCGTAGAAAAAACAATTTGATGAGAATATAGATAATGAAGTAATGCTATCACCTGAAGAATCTTTTAGAATTAATTATTTCATATATATAGTAAATAAATCAATTTCTTCAACTGAGAGTAGATTTAACAATTTAAGTTGTATGAAGATATTTTTGGGTTTAAATTTAATGTTCATTAATAAAAGTTATTAGATGTTGATAATTTGAAGAAAAATTGTCTTAAACTTGAAAGTTTTCCAAAGCCTGATTTAGTTTCCGATTTTGATGGTTTAGATTTGTTTTTAGAATTAAAAGAATACTCCAATTGAAACATTAAACTTTATAAAAAGATTAAATTATTTTCCAAATGCCTGTATTGCTTATAGAATATTTTTAACTATCCCTATAATAGTTGCTTCTGCAGAAAGAAGTTTTTCAAAATTAAAATTGATAAAATCATGCCTAAGAACAACTATGTCAAAAGAAAGATTAAATGGATTAGCCATGTTATTTATAGAAAAAGATATTATTAACAAAACTTGAATACAAAAGCTTGATTAAAAATTTTGCATCTCAAAAAGCTAGAAGAATTGTTTTTCAATAAATTTTTGATTAAATAAAATATTATTTAATATTAATTATATTTTTAACTATATTTTAAAAGGGCCCCACTCGAAACTTTCGCCTAACGCTTCCCTAGAGATTGAGCCGTCCCTGAGTAGTTGGAGAGTGGGTGATGAAGGGTATGGCATGAGGAGGAAATGGGATCATGTGCCAAGTGGCACTTTAAGGCTAAGAAAGGAGAAAATATATGTAAGTTCTAAATGAAGGGAAAAACTGTTGCTTTTATCACTCCTCTTTCATTTTTTTCTCCTCTTTCCTCTCCCTCTCTTGGGGCCGACAGCAGTCCAAAGAGGGTTGGTCAAGTGACCCCTTCCCTTGTGTTTTACTCTCACTCATTCGCTTTCACTCTCCCTCTCTCACTCAATCATCTCTCTTGACATCGACAACGCAGTGACTTTGAAAAATCATATCCCTTATATCATATGTTCAAACGATCTCAAATTTTGATACGTTGTAATTTAGCATGTCTAGAATATGCTCCTAAAATTTCATTAGATTTCGACATCGTTTGATAGCCATGTTATTTATAGAAAATGATATTATTAACAAAACTTGAATACAAAAGCTTGATTAAAAATTTTGCATCTCAAAAAGCTATAAGAATTATTTTCAATAAATTTTTGAAAAATAAAATATTATTTAATTTTAATTATATTTTAAACTATATTTTAAAAGGGCCCCACTCAAAACTTTCGCCTAACGCCTCCCTAGAGATTGAGCTGTCCCTGAGTAGTTGAGAGTGGGTGATGAAAAGTATAGCATGAGGAGGGAATTGGGATCATGTGCCAAGTGACACTTTAAGGCTAAGAAAGGAGAAAATATATGTAAGTTCTAAATGAAGGGAAAATCGTTGCTTTCATCACTCCTCTTTCATTTTTTTCTCCTCTTCCCTCTCCCTCTCTTATGGCCGACAGCAGCCCAAAGAGGGTTGGTCAAGTAACCCCTTCCCTTTTGTTTTACTCTCACTCGTTCACTTTCACTTCCCCTCTCTCACTCAATCATCTCTCTTGACATCGACAACACAGTGACTTTGAAAAATCATATCCCTTATATCATATGTTCAAACGATCTCAAATTTTGATATGTTATAATTTAGCATATCTAGAATGTGCTCCTAAAATTTCATTAAATTTTGACATCGTTTGATAGATGACATCCTAGTCCAAAGTTAGAGTGTATATGTTGAATTCTAGGGCTACTGTTCTTGTTGTTGCTGTTGTGGCCATGACACCGGAGGCAAGGGGGAGATACGGCAGATAGTAGGAGGAGGAAATCTAAGGTCAGTAATTATCTCTATCGGTTTCATTAACTTTCCTAATTAAATGGAAAAAAATGAAAGTTTGATAATGATTAGTGATGCATAGTTGTTAGTGAATAATACATGTGTAATTGAAATTAAATCCTTAAATGATGATTACAGGTGTGGTAATTAACTAATAGAGAATAAATCTCCTTAAGTGATTATTGGTTACAAATGTGGCAAATTAATGAATAATTAGTATAAATTGATAATGGTTTAAAGAATAATGAAATTGTTAATGTGAATAAATTTTCGCTTAATATGAACTTTCTACAAAATTTGAAAATGGAGATATAAGCCACTTATTAATCAAATATTATGCTAATACCTATGTGTGCAGACTCATTATAGAATTGGATATGAATACATTAGCCCGCTTGTTAATCAAAATGTCATGCAAATATCTATGTATGTAAACTTCATATATACAAGTGGACATGGTTACTTCATCCGTATGGATGTTTGAATAAGAATGAATATCATGTGTGTGTATGAATATATAATTGAATGCTAAGCATACGCGTGGAGATGTAAATTGAAGATGGACTGATGGGGCGGATACCGAAATCGGTTAATGAATAATTAAATTGAATTGATGAATATCGGTGGCACGTAAGTAACTTGACAAGCATGATAATTATTTGTACAGACTGAACTACTTGAGTAACTGATGAAGTCGATGAATGTATATGACTATAATATCAGTAATCTACCAATGAAACTAGTAAATTTTATGTTTCAAATTATGGTGTTAATAACGATCGAAACCAAATGAAAATTTTAAGGATAAAATCATGTGGTATCAGAAATGTGTTGTGCAAGTCAATGATTTGTATCAGTAGAAATTTGGTACTATCGGGTATTGCTAGTAATTAGACTAATTGGCAATGAATATGAATAAATGGTGCTTAGCTAAGATAAAAAACCACTCATGGAGCAATAACTTAAATTGGTAAGTTATTGTCTGATTTTGTAAACTGCTGATCGAGTTTAACTTGTGCACAGAAAATATAAACTTTAGAATTAAAAATTGAAAGAGCTAGGTTACTCAATTTTACTACTATAGTAAGTAGTTATGCGGGTCGTGATCCACAAGGAGGGACTGCAATTGAAGTGTTTGGGTAAGTTCTCTTTGTAAGTTACTAAACCGGTTAAAGATCTTCATTATTTTGAAAAAGAAAATAAAAGAGAATACTAAGTTAAGTTAAAATAAGAAGGTAAAGGATAGAAAATGATTTTGAAATTGTTTAGAGTTAGAAGAGTTATTAAATGAGAAAAAATTGAAAAGAATAAAGAAAGAAAAGATTGAAAAAGAATAACATACCTTGAAGTAGATTAAAGTAAGGCAAGCGAAGGAATTACATAAAAGCAGCGATTGACTAAAATGAGTAACGATGAAGAAAAGTAAGAAAGTTACATTTACTGTCACCCTTAATATAACTCTCTTTAAAAAAGATTACATTTAGTGTCACTCTAAATACAATTCTTTCTCTTTTTTGTTTCAAGAAAACTCTGTTTAATCTAGCGATAAAGAAAGTATAATAAAAAAAAAAAGCAATTAAAGTAAGTAAAATAAAAAGGAAAAACTGAAAGAAAAAAAGAATAGTAGAGCCTTTAATGAAGCTGTCACCGTCAATTACAAGAACTCCTTCTCCACAAAATATCTCTCAAACTAAATTCTGAAAATTACGCTTGAAATTTGAAAAAGAAAACTAAAGAATACCTTAAGCTTTGATCTCTCTTTGGAGATGCCCTTTTTCTATGCTATAGCTCTCTATTTAATGTAGAAGTAGTAGATGGACTCCTAGTAGAAGTTGTGCAACCATCAAGAGATATATGTTCAAAACTTGAATTTGAACTTTAGATATTATGATAATATCCTTTTCCTTGACTTGGGAGCAATCTATTATCAATTTCTAAATTTAAATTCTCTCCTTATCTCTAAACTTGATTTGATTTATTCAGAATTTTATGTGAAAATTCAATTCTGAATTGGTTTGCAGCTAGTAGGCATGTTGATTGCTGAATATAACTTACCAAATGATAGAATTAGAAATATTGGTCAACATAAGAATTTTGGTCAACATAATAATTGTAAACCTTTAAGTTTTCTTTCTGAAGCATCTTGAATCATCAGATTTGAATTTCTATAACGAAAGTTATGATTAAAATACTAAAAAGTATCCAGTCTAAATTCGAGTCTTAATTAATTTAGAACTCCAAATTTACTTGAATTTTACTCCTTATCTCTAAATATGATTGCTTTATCTCATTCATTCATCAAGAGATATATCCTTAGAATTTTCATTTGAACTTTAGATTTTGAGAGAATATTCTTTCCCTTTAACTTAGAATCAAGTCATCTCCAAATCCGAGTTTAAATTTGAATTCTCCATCTTTATTTTTGACTTGGAGCTTAAGCAACCTGAATTTAAATTATTTTTTTCTTTTATCTCCAATTAGGATTGAGATTATCTCTGAAGTTTTTGGCTTGTTGGACTTGTTGGGTTTCTTTTTAATCTTTCGGGCTTTTTCTTTCTTCTTTTAATTATAGAGGCATGCACATTACTAAGTAAAAATACAATTATATAACATTGTTTTCTAAAAATAAATTAGAAAATATGACTAAAAATATGTATATTTGATGAACAATCACACCCCATACCTATTTTTTTGCTCGTCCTCGAGTAAAACAAAAGGAAACAAACTAAACAAACCTAAATCACTTTCGTAAGAGTTACGGTTGCACTTAGCATGTGCAACAAGCCGTTAAACCTCTAGGTTACTCCTAGAGGACGAGTATTGTCCCGTGAGTATTTTCAGTAAATTACACCCACAAAATTCATAAGAAAGAAAAAAATTGTTAATATTTTTGAAAACACATTTGAAAAAGAGAAAAAATATTTGAAGAATTTTAGCAAAAATGAAGTAATCTATAAGTTTTAGGGTCACCAAACTATTCATTCTTAAACTTAGTTTCCATGCAAGAATTTGTTATCAATCTAAGTTTAGAATTAAAGATGTATTTCTCATCTAGTCTTTTAGTTTACCCTAAATCATATGCACCTTTGTGACCGTGAATTTTAATTCGGGATTCTTCAACTTTAACTTTTATGCCTCATTTTATTTTATTTTTATTTTTTTATATATAACGGTAATATCCCTTAGTTCTTTTAGGCCTTCTAGTTTGCCTATGTAATGAGGCTTAGGTCGGTGACTCTCAAACCTGACGATTTTAGGGCACCAGGGTGAGAAAATACCCCGAGAACTTAAGGACTCAAGCAAATAAGGCCACAAAACTAGGATTTCATTTATGATATAAATCACTTTTAAGCGTGAATACTTATGCTTCATGAGATATAATTACCCAGCTTAATCAGAGAATAAATAATATATATATATTTTTCTCTCTTTTTTTATAGGACACAAGAGTCGTTGTTTTGAATGTGTAAGTTTATTAAGTGTGCATATTTCATCAAGGTAAAAATTAAGACTAAATAAATTTTTTAATTTTTCTTCCTAAACCTAAAAATCAAACAAAAAATTGTTGGTCAAAAGGCCCATCACTCTAGTTTTGATGATGATTAACTTATATAGTTATAGTACTAATGATCTTGTATTCATTTAGTTTCAAATTTTTTATCAAAATCTTAGTCAGTGTTTAGCTTCAACAAAAGATTTAAAGTCAAGTTTAAAACTATCACATGTTGATTCAAGAGCTTACGCATCAAGCTCTTAAGAGGAGTCTAGCTCGTTGAATTAAGGTTTGGACCAAGTCAAGAAGAAGAAGAAGATTTTCAAAGAGAAGATTTTCAAGACTTGAGTCGAGTTTGTAAGTGTTAAGATTTTATTTTTTGATAAAATATAAAGAATAGATTAGTTGTGAATTGCTCAAGTTTATATACACACACAAAATTTATATAGTGTTTTTATAAAAATAGTTTTGATTTTAGAAAATACCATTTTGATTTTGAGCTTCAAAGTATACGTCCTTATATTTCATGATTAGATTTCATCAAAACAGGTTTATATGGTTTATATGTGTTTTTGGATTTCATCCATACACATTGTTGGTTGAAATGTCTAGAAAAACTTATTGATATTTCTATATCATGTGTTTGTGTTTTATTTAAGTCAAAACTTTATTTTGAGCTTATTGTCAAAAAAATATAGATATTTCATCTTATATGTGTATTTGATCATATCTATACATACTATGCTTCAAATGTCCTTTAAAATCTTATTTTTGTATTTGAACAAGTTTTGAAAAATCATTTTTCAATTTGAATTTTAATTTTGAAAAATATAGTTTTTGGTTTAAGGCTAAATTTCTATATCTCAAAAATAGTTCAACTTGTTTGTAATATGTGTTAATTTTTGATCCCACATATTTATACTTTAAAATATTTCAATAACTTAATTTTATGAATTTTATATGATTTTATGAAATTTTATAGGATATTAAAAGACCAAGTTTAAATCCCTAAAAATCAGACTTAGGCTTCTAACGGTCGACCGATATGTCGATCGAACCAGCGGTCGATCGACGCGGTCAACCGATGTGCACAGAAACGTGCACATAGCTTGGCTTGAGGGCTGGTCGACCAGGCGGTCGACCGATCCAGAGAGTTTACTCTCTGGATCTGGCCCCGGTCAACCAAGTGTAGGCTGTCTAAAAATCATTAAAGACAAGTCGTCAAAAGTAAAGACCCAAACTCCAGACGTAGGGCTAATCTCAGACAGCACTGCAGCACCAAGGCGCTTGGGTTGAAACCCGCGTCTCAGCCGGCACTACAGCACCAAGGCGCGTGGGTCGAAACCCGCGTCTCAGCCCGCACTGCAGCACCAAGGCGCGTGGGTTGAAACCCGCGTCTCAGACAGCACTGCAGCACCAAGGCGCCTGGGTCGAAACCCACGTCTCAGCTAGCACTGCAGCACCAAGGCGCGTGGGTCGAAACCCGCGTCTCAGCCAGCACTGCAGCACCAAGGCGCGTGGGTCGAAACCCGCGTCTCAGCCAGCACTGCGGCACCAAGGCGCGTGGGTCGACACCCGCGTCTCAGTTGTAACCGCCCTGGTTATGGGGTCAATCACGGCCCACATAACGGGAAAAGTTAACCCTCATTATGGAGTGTTTTTAGGAGGCACGTTCGCCTCTGAAACCTCTATAAATAGCCCCGTTGTTATGGAGAAGAGGTCGGATTTTTTTTAGAGAGATCAGAGAAGAACTTGACTTGAGAGCTTCTACAGAGAGAGTCCAACTCTTCAACTAACTTGCTGCGTACAAGTTAATCTTTGCCTACAATCTCTTTGAGATTTTGGTCGACAGAGCTGTGTTACTCCATCCGCCAACCGAAGAGAAGATCCCCAGAAGTTCCTGACGTTCACCCGATCAACGGAAAATAAGATTCACTTTTCACCGCCACTTGAAGAACCCAGCACTAAACAAAGGGGAGATTCAAGACTCAACATCTTCCCTCCCTTGTAGTTGGAGCATTAGTTTGTTGTAACTTTTCAATTGATTCAAGGAAACTTTACACGCGAACCATTCTCTGTACCAAGCTCTTGTCTGGTACGGAGAATGGTTCGCGTGTAAAGTTTCCTTGAATCAATTGAAAAGTTACAACAAACTAATGCTCCGACTACAAGGGAGAGAAGATGTTGAGTCTTGAATCTCTCCTTTGTTTAGTGCTGGGTTCTTCAAGTGGCGGTGGAAAGTGAATCTTGCTTTCCGTTGACCGGGTGAACGTCAGGAACTTCTGGGGATCTTCTCTTCGGTTGGCGGACGGAGTAACACAGCTCTGTCGACCAAAATCTCAAAGAGATTGTAGGCAAAGATTAACTTGTACGCAGCAAGTTAGTTGAAGAGTTGGACTCTCTCTCTCTGTAGAAGCTCTCAAGTCAAGTTCTTCTCTGATCTCTCTAAAAAAAATCCGACCTTCTCCATAGCAACGGGGCTATTTATAGAGGTTTCAGAGGCGAACGTGCCTCCTAAAAATACTCCATAATGAGGGTTAACTTTCCCCGTTATGTGAGCCGTGTTGACCCCATAACCAGGGCGGTTACAACTGAGACGCGGGTGTCGACCCACGCGCCTTGGTGCTGCAGTGCTGGCTGAGACGCGGGTTTCGACCCACGCACCTTGGTGCTGCAGTGCTGGCTGAGACGCGGGTTTCGACCCACGCGCCTTGGTGCTGCAGTGCTGGCTGAGACGCGGGTTTCGACACACGCGCCTTGGTGCTGCAGTGCTGTCTGAGATTAGCCCTGCGTCTGGAGTTTGGGTCTCTGCTTTTGACGACTTGTTTTTAATGATTTTTAGACAGCCTACACCAAGCAGTCAATCGGCCAGAGAAGTGCTCTCTGGTTCTAGCCTCGGTCGACTGACCGGTCGACCGATATGTCTTTAACCTGGGCGTGGTCGACCGAACGGTCGATCGGCAACCCCAATACTCATAAATATGACCGTTGGCCGGTCAACCTGGCCCATCGGCTAGTTTTCTGATGCCTCTATAAAAGGAACTTTTGGCCAGATTTTTGGGTAAGATATTTAGGCTATTTTCTAGAGCTCTTTTCTAGAGTTTCTAAGCAAGTTTTTTAGAGCTTCAATTCCATATCAAAAGAGAGTTTACCAAGAATTTTCTCTTGTGTTTTAAAAAGAATTTCTTGAGTTTTTCCTCCACAAATTTATCTTGTTTTCTCACACAAATTTGAGCCATCCATTGGTATATCAATCCTCTAGGGATATTTGTTGTGAGAGTTAATTTTGTAATCAAGAGAAGTGATCACAAGTTTTCATTCTTGTTTAGTGAGGAGTTGTAGAGGTTGTGGCCTCGGTGAACAGTGTTTTGTGGTGATCAAGTGAAGTGATCACCAAGTGTTCCAACTTGTGATTGAAAGAGTTGTAAGAGGTGCGGCCTCAGCAAGTTTACGGATTCACGTGTGTTGTTTTTGCGGGAAAAAGTGAGGGACTTGCAAGTCCAAGAGTTCTTGAGGGAGCTCGGTGTACGTGTTGTGACACCGAGTGATCTTGCGGGATCGATTTTATTAGAAATCCTTCATAGTGTTAAAGGCGGGGATGTAGAGCAAGTGTGATCGAGCCTCGAAACAATTCTCCCGTATTTGTGATTGCTCATCTCTCTCTCACTTACTTGTGCTTTATATCTTGTATGCTTATATTGTTCATAACTCTTATATGCTTTATATTTATTTGTGCTTATTGATATACATGCTTGGGATTGATTGTGCTCACCTTATATTTAAACCAAGAGAGCCATAGTGACATCTCAAATCTTATTTTAGAGGAACCTTGAGGAGATAGTCCAAAGCTCTTTCACCGAGAATTCGGCTATACTCTTTGGTTATACATTGTGTGTAGTTTTAGTTTACATAATTAGTTTTTAATTCCGCATTTTTGCACTTGATTAGCTTGTCACCTATTCACCCCCTCTAGGTGACTTACAATTGGTATCAGAGCTTCGTGCTCTTGATTTGGGTTTAATAACTTTGAGTTAAAGATCCCCATATAACTAATCATAATATTTGAATACACACTCATGTATTTTATGTCACCTCCTATGTTTGACATTCTTAACCTCCAAACTTGAAAAGTTAAGATGTCCATGTATCTGAAAGCCTTAGGAATTCATGTCTAAGAATTCATATTTTATTAATAGCAAACATCTTGAGGCTAACACAAAAACTATCCATGCTATAAAGAGTACCCTAAATGATGATTATTTTTTAGGGTGTCTAACATTAATTCGGCTTTTGTAGTTTGGAACACTCTTTGCTCTTTTGGGAACACACGCCAAATGAAAAAGAGAGTGACTCGAATGATGAAAGTGATGCTTTCAACATGTGCTACATGGTCCAAGGGGATGACCCCCTTGAGATAAATTCTGATTTCGAGCTTAAAAAAGAGATGTCATATGATGATCTTGCTTTGCTTTACAAGATGCTTATTAGAAAATATGATATGTTAAAAAAGGAAAACAAAAGTTTGAAAAATAAAATTGATTTTGTTTTAAAAGAAAAGGATTCTTTTAAAAATAAATTTGAAAATGTTTTTAAAAAAAATGAAGTTTTGAAAAACCAAGTTATTTTAATTGAAAAAGAAAAGGAGATTGCCTTAAAGAAAAATAACTCTTTGAAAAAGAAAAATATTTAAAAGAAAAAAATATTTCTATTTCTAAAAAGAAAAAATTTTGTGTCTCATGTCTCTTCTTCTAAAATTGATAATGATATATATATTTGAAGAAGAATATATATTGTTTGGGCTCTACTTTGAGCCAATGTGCATTTAAACACAATAAGTTGGAATCTATATTTCGCAAGAAACATGTTCCACATGTTCATTCATACCATCCACGATATACATCATATGCACACCATGCTCAAACACATCATAATCATATGTATGCTAGAGTGTACACATGTACACATTGTCGCCGCAAAGACCATGTTGCAAAATTTTGTTTTGATAGTATAAACTCTATAAACTTTTCAAAAAAAATATTCCTTATGCTGCTAACCCCCGTGGACTAAAAAAGATATGAGTATCAAAATCTCTACCTCTTGTGTTTGATGCAGGTATGGGCTCTCACGTAACGTGAGAAGGTTGGTGCCTTGGTAGTGGATGCATGTGACGCTAGATGGACATACTTAATTGATGCATCACCTTCAAGGAAGTTTGATGGGAGGACTACCATGTGTTGGAGACCTAGAGAATAGTTCATATGGTTTGATAACTATCTCCAAACTCTCATTTTTGTTTACATGTTTTTTATTATTGATTGATTAGCATTTTTTGATTTTAATGCTCATTATGTTAAATGCAATGTTATTAGACATGTGATATACATAGATAGTCTTTGAGGAATACCCATGTTTATATGAATTCATATTTTTGTGTTCTCACTTTAGTTTAACTACTATGTATATACTAGTTCTAAAATACGTGTATTTAGTCTACTGATCATGTTTGTTTTATGCTTCATGTGATAATTACTTGTTTAGATATAGTTTTCGTTAAAATTTGTGCTTATACTTGTACAAGCAATGAGCTATACTTGATTATTATATGTTTGTACTTCATTGCTCATTTGTACTCATTACATTTACATGTATAACCTAGTTTTGAAGATTCTTTCATTTATACTTGTTTTTTTCTATTTTTGTACATGTTTAGCTTCACGTATATTTTATTTTTGTCTAAAACTAATAGATATACATGTATATCCTTGAGTCACTTGCCTTCACGAAAAATTCTATTATGGACTAGTTTACATTTGGGATATATATGTATACTTTTGGTTTCGACAAAACATACATAGACTTTGATGCTTATTTAATTTTGATGAAAATTTTAGTTTTGATGATTTTCATGTTTTTATAAAAGAATTTTATTTTTGATTTGAGCTTTATTGTCCTATCTTCATGAATGTGTTACTCGCATGATTCTTTGACACTTACATTTCTTTTATTTACTCATGACGTTATGTTCATGAGATTATTTTGAGCCTTTCGATTTCAAGTATCAATTATTGTGTATTTAGCATGTTTTAATGAAATATATTCATGTTTTTATTCCTAACTTGAATGATTTTGTACTAATTTTCAAAATTATCATAAAATTAGTTTCGTTATTCTTCAATATGGTAGTGTTTTTCAAACTATGCTAAAATGATTTTCAACTTATTTTTGATAACCCTTATCAAACCAAGGGCGGTTGGATGGGCGACCATGCCTTATATACCATTAAATTGAAAATCTATTTAAACATGTGCATGAATTGGGTGATAAGTATGAGTTATACATAATTTTCAAATGAAAATTCATTTTGTATACTTATGTTTTCTATATCTGTATGAATCATATCTAAATTAATATTATATTGCTCTAATACATACAAATAGATGTTTTCTTATGCTTTAAACATATATCCTATACATTTTTAACACAAATTATTTCTTACTAAGCTTGATTTAGTCCTTAATGACAATTGTTTTTTAACTGGAAACATATGCAAGCTTATGCATTAATTCCAATTGGTACTTATTTTTTTTGATATCAAAATGTACTTCATGCTTTACCTTTAATTGGTATCAAAATCTACTATTGGTATTTATGTTTATATTTACCTACAATTGGTATATTATCATTTGTTCTGCCACCTTCTAGTGGTATATCAAAATTTGTTTTGTTAAAAAATTTGTTTTCAAAATTTGTTTGAAATATATTACTTATATGCAAGGGGAGCTTAACATTTTCTTTATATATTGATCCATGCTGAGTGTATTTCACATATTGAGTAGTTTGATCTCTCTTCTTTATGTGGTACATGTGTGTTGGGGGGCTTAACATCTCTACTTATACATTGTATATTATATTTTATGTGGGTCAGGGTGTAGTAATCCCTTCTCCATGTGACGTATGTATGCAGGTGAAGCTAATTTAATATCTCTCCTCTTCATGAATGCATATCACATATATATCTTTCTTATTTGTTTGTCTTCACCCCATTGTTGATGATTTGACAAAAGGGGGGAGAAGAATTTAGAGAGTTTAGATATACATGATTAATATTGGTATTTATGCATGCATGTTTGTTTAGTTTTGAGCCTTTATTAAATATCTATTTGTTTATTTGTTATGTATGAGTTAAGGGTGTCACGCCCCGTCTCCCAAAATACGTGAAAATGGAGTTGCGACGAGAGTCGGCGACATATATACGCGAGAAAAATACCCCACGCATATACGCTAAGCCTAAAGTAACCTGAACAAGTTATATAATCACTATAGTAAACCAACATCACTGCAATGTCACATATAAATATCCACACATGATGACAGATAAATAAAGGAATAGAACAAACATGTGTCCAATGCATAGAATCATGAAAGCAATGGAATAAAGAAGAGGCAAAAAATACCGAGAAAAGATGATCGAGTAAGAGAGAACTCTGGTTCCTCAAGATGCCTGTGATCCTCTCCCAATACCTGATCAAAATATGAAACATCTAGTACCTGAACGTGCGAATCTAGGGTCGTCAGGAAGTGACTTAATGAGTGTGTAAGAAAAAGAGAAAGTGCTCGTGCATATAAACAGTGTATACATAATGATAAACAATAATAAAGTCAGTCAATACAGAAATCAAATGTCAAATCAAGTCAGGTGTCTATCACAGTCTATATATATCATGTGGAAAAATAAATCATGTTAGGGTTCAGTATACAATCAGGTGTCTATTATAACATGTATATATCTATGTTCAGTCTGTAATATCAATATAATATTTCAATTTTGTTATCAATTATGTCAGCGAACACCAATTGCCACCTGTAATAGACGCATCCCATACTATGCCTATCATACCTGTCAATCAGGGTCTTCAGTTATTGAAACTAATTGGTTAGAGATATTTTCTATGATTTAGGTAGCTCCCGTACATACCCGGGACCACGGCCCAAATGCCTGGCGCTGAACCAGGCCCTACCTCCAGGTAGTCAGTAACAGTACTCACATTATCACTATGGAATAATCCTCACAGTAACACTGTGGAATAATAAACATGTAGGATGCCAGTCATCCCCCGAAATCCTGCAGTGGAACCGTAAGACGACTGCGCAACCTGTATTCTAGGTCCACCCAAAATACAGACGCTATCTCCTCTATCAATTTCTCTAATCCCAGTGTAAGTTGTCCATTTATATTATTATTCAATCCAGTTAAAACTATCAAGATCATGTTATCTAGAGTACTAGGATAACACAGTGACAGTAACGGTACAGTAAACAGTCAACAGTATTCGTATACACGGTGAACAGTAATCAAAACAGTAAACTATATCAGTAACCGTGTATACGATGTAACAATAGGATTGTACAGGGTGTTACGGTCAAACAATCCTTTCCCAGTAACTTTTAGTAACATGAATAATTACAGTAACAGTCCTACACCTCTAGTCAATGTACAATCTCATATAGAACAGATTCCTTACAGTACATTCCTCTCTAGAATCAATCAAAATCTCATCATCGGTGAATCCAAACTCAATATCTAAAACAGTAACTACCTAAATAAATCAATAATCAGTTAAATCAATCATATAGATCCACTCCAGTCCTTTATATCGTCAATATGTCTCTCCTCTAAATTACTGATGTATACAAGTCTCAATATCTAAATAAATACACA
Organism: Agave tequilana; assembly: GCA_038442645.1. Lineage (NCBI taxonomy): Eukaryota > Viridiplantae > Streptophyta > Magnoliopsida > Asparagales > Asparagaceae > Agave > Agave tequilana. The sequence goes on from JAVJIF010017395.1 coordinate 50,064, forward strand.
CTTCAATATATTCAAATAGTCATTGCTATCCAAATCCAACTCAGATCATCGGTCAACCCTCAGTTCCATCAAGCTCAATCAAAAGGATCGAAATCTAATGTAACTAATCAAATATTCAAACACATAATCAACGAGTTCTGATCAGTTCAGTCAAACACATATTTCTCAACTCAAGGTTAATTCCACTCCAATCGAGTCTACTGACAAGTTTAAGTCCAAGATCCCTTCTTTTAGTAAAGAACTTCCTATGTAATCAATTAATGATATTTAATTAACTTTCATCTAGTTTATCTTCAACATAAAAGAATCAAGTCTGTTAATAACTCATACAACTATTCACATATCTAACTATGATCACGACTAATGATCATCAAGGCTCAATCAGATTTCAATTTAAATATATTATATCAGGATCTGAATCAAAGTAGTAGAATGACTAAATATGAACTGAGAAACTGTTAATATCACAGTGATAGAATACCGAGTCTAAATATGCTTAAACATCAAACATATCACTGATTCATCATCACCAAAATTCAACTCTCTCACGTCATAATAATTTGCAGCAAATAATTTACTACGTATCTGTCAAAATCCGCTATTCGAATTAATCTGATCTGCTATCAACCTTAAGCTAACTCAACTTCAATTCGGAATAAGTTCATATAAAAATTTATACACCAAGAAAACTTGTCTCATAAATACGTAATATCATATACAATCCACTCTCAAGACACAAAACGAATTCCCATCTTATTTATTCCAAATATAGGTCTGATAAATAACTCATATAAGATATACACCTAATTCAAATAACTCATACTCAAGATCAACTATAAGTCATACTAATCTTTATCACAACTACACATGAAGTAATAGATCTCTAATGTCTCAGTATCAAAATACGAAGCCCACATATATATTAACATCAAGATTACCTCTAACTAATTGTCTGTGATACTTCTAAACTCTAATGAGGTATAAAAATTCATGTCTGATAGTGCAAAGTAAAAATAGATCAATAAACTATTTGACCTCAAACACGAGCTAGTCCAGTAAATCAATAGATTAAATTGAGTAACAGTCTAAGATAAAACATAATTAGTCCTGAACCCGTAGAGACAACCAACCATCACATAAAATGACGCTAATAAGTACTTATAGCAACTAGATACATGGGATGCACAGTCACTGATATCATATGAAATGGTACGGATAATCATACTGGTAAAACATGTCATATAATCACATGAAATGATACGAATAGATACATGAACACTACTAGCAATAACAGGAAAAGACATGAGAATAAACACTCACATGAAATGGCGTGATTTTAGATCCGAATCGCTGTCTGATCTTTACTGTACGAACCAGTACGTATCTCTGGATCATCCCATGAGTCGGTCTTCGAATCGCCAGTGTTTCGGGTTTATAACGAGAACAACTCTGAATCTCTCGTAATGGGTCTAAATCTTACCAAACGGGTCCGGATCGCTATAACACGCAACCATACACACACACGATGATATACAAATACATACGTAGACACACACACACACACACACACTAACATAATGCATACATACACGTATACCGACACATATACGAGTATACACATACATACATACTACATACATACCCATCCATGCATACATAAATATCCAATAATAAATCACACACGCACACTCCTACACACTAACATGCTACCCATTAATTAAAATACACTCATTAATTAAACACATGCATGCACTTATTAATAAACATACACATGCACATGCCTACATTCACGCACACTCACGCACATGAATACATACCCGCATGCATGCATATACTACACGTTAACAAACAACACACATTAATATTAACACACACACACATTCATGCATTAAAATATATACATGTGTGTGTTGCACACACACACACGTGTGTGTGTGTGTGTGTGTCTGTACATGTATACATGTATGTACATGTACATGTATACATGTGTGTGTGTGTGTGTGTGTGTGTGTGTATATATATATATATATATATATATATATATATATATATATACATGTGTGTGTGTGTGTGTGTCTATATGCATGCAAGGTTATAAAGAGAGAATGTGTGTGTGTGTGTGTGTGTGTGTATGTGTGTGTATAGGGGTTACTGTACCTCAGCCTGCAGGCTGAGAGAGTTTCTCAGCCGGCAGAACGTGGCTGAATATATGCCACACATCGGCCGCAGTGTGTTGGCGCCAAAAAAAATCAAAAAAATCCCGCCTAAACAATCGTGAAAAAAATTGACAAAAATACCCCTTTTTAATTCTAAACTGGAATAAAATCATAAACAAACAAAATTTCAGTTGAATATATCTATAGTTATAAAATTCGTAATTTTAATACATCGAAAAATATAATTAAAAAATTGGATTAATATAATGTAAAATAAGCAGAAGCATTGAAAATTTAAAAAACATGCCATGGTCGCAGACTTAATACAATATAACAACTGCGACACAGTCGCAGTCACTAGTCGCACTCATAGAATAACAAAATATTTTTATGCGACCTAATACAATATAATTTCAATTTTATATGACAACTGCGACACAGTCACAGTCACTAGTCGCAGTCATTGTATAACAAAACTTCTTATATAACGTCTGCGACCCTAGTCGCATTCTATCGTATAACAATGCGACCTCCTTCAGTACTGCGACCAAAGTCGCAATCTTCTTTCCCATGCCTTATGTAAAAGATTTTTAATATGCGACTAGGGTGGATTAGCCATGCGACCCTAAGATCAATTCGCGTATATCAAATCTTATAAAAATTATTATACTAATTATACTGAATTAAATGAAGTAATTAATATTCTTTCTACCGTGATACAACAACAGTCTAGAAAAAAGAGATGCACTAATGTTAATCTCGAGAAAGGAAAGATGTGCACCATACGTAATCTAAAGGTATAGGCAAGCAATTCTATAAAAAGTTAATTTGTACTTCAGATTCTCCCGCAATAAATCTTCAATTAAATATTTAATTTTTTACCACTTCCTACCATACTCAACCCTCACCTGAAACAATTATTATTACTATCATGTTCTTCTACAATATTGACCTTTATATAATGCTTGTAACTAATATATTATCTCATACCTGAAAACTATATTTTTGTTCTTCCTTTTCAATTTGATTTCAAAAACTTCCAAAAAAACAATTCATTCTTCAATCATGTCTTCCCCATCTTCTTCCTCTGAACACTTAGATTTCAACTTCAATCGTTCCCCCACCGGTCCTTTGTCTTCAGGATATTCTAGTGAATCTGATACCAGTCTGGACTTCACTCCTTTTGACTATCTCACTACATCAAATAATGTATTAACTGATCCTCCTATTCATGATGATAATGAAGTTTTAATGTGGGTTAGTGACGAAGACATTATTCCTCTGCCACTTGACGGAGACATGCTTGATGAAAGCATGTCCTCTGATGCTGTAGGCTCGCTTCCTATCAACGGGTCAGACAAAGAACTTGATAGAGACGATCCATTCTGGGAGTTCATCGGTGAAATAAAAAACCTCAAAAACAGGAAGATGATAAGGAAATAAGTGATGAAGAGGAAGAGCAGAAGAATGAAGACGATGAATCTGCTTATGATGGGGATAATGACGAGGATTAGGATTTCCTAATCTTCTGATATTCAATTGTATTTTGTCTTCTTTTAAAAGCTTTTAATTCTATTTTTTTGTAAGGTCTCTTTCTCACTATATTAACTTATAAGCTCTTTTAATTACATATCCAAACTGCGACTGCTGCTCTTAAACACTGCGACCATAGTCGCACTCCTACTACGGATGCAATTTATGGTCGCAGTTAATCATTTATCAGTTCCCAATGCGAATATGGTCGCAATAATGTACTGTTTTGGAGTTCAAAGTAATTTAAAGTTATAGTGTATTAACTTTTAAACTGTTTTGGATAACTGAACAGTCACCTAGGAAGTATACACAATTTTTGGGAAAAGGTAGAAAATAAGTTTAGGAGATATTCACGTGGTTTGAGAGCTTAAACCCTTTGGAATTCCAGGATTAAAAATATATAAACGGTCATCAGCAAAGGATTACAAACATACTAAATTATTTTTGCTTAAACTCGTTACTCTCACTGTTCGGTCAATAGACTCAAAAAAATGTCTTCTCCACCGTCTTCACCGGAAAGAAGCCAATCATCTAATGATGATTGGATGTATAGTTCTGAACCGATGCCTCGCTACGGGTCAGAATCTGAGCTTGATACAGAAGACCCGTTCTGGGACTTCATTGGTGAACCAAAACACAAACATGAAGAGGAAGAAAGCGAAGAGGAGACTGTCGCCGAAGAGGAGGAAGAGACGGAAAGCGATACAGAAGACGAAAGCATGACTCTTGACGACGAATCTGATTACGATGGTGATGACGAGGATTAGAAGTTTAAAAAATTGTATTTTGTATTTTTTTAAATATATATAAATCTGTTTTCTAAATTAATTGTGTGAATTACATTTTTTATTACTATGTCTTGGTTGAAATGCTGTACAATTGTTACAAACCTTTATTTTAAATATTTTACGCTAAACGAATATACTGCGACCATGGACGCAGTTAATAATTATATTACTTCACCCGTATAAATTTTTAAAGTGAAAGGTTGCGACTTTGGTCGCAGTTGCAGGACGCAGCCTTAATAAATAAACTGTGACCTTGGTCGCAGTTGCTAACCGTAGTCTTAATAAAATACAATGCGACCTTGGTCGCAGTTGCTGGTTTTTGGACTTAATAAAATACACTGCGACCTTGGTCGCATTCGCTGGTCTTTATTTTTAATCAACAACAACAGTGCGACCTTGGTCGCAGTTGCTGGCCGCAGTCTTAAAAAAAATAATCTGCGACCTTCGTCGCAGCTGCTGGTCTTTAGTCTTAATCAACAACAACACTGCGACGAGGTGACACGTCACCGCAGAAGTTGCTTAGTCGCAGTCTTTGGTCGCACTGTCGACCCTGGTCGCAGTTGTTTCTGTTTGCAATGTAGTCTTATGCGACCTTGGTCGCAGTGTCGTCTCTGGTCCAAGTTGTTTTGTTTGCAATGCATGACTGCGACCAACGTCGTAGTTTATTAAAAAATAAATATGATTTTTATTTATGTCCAGGCATTTATCACCAGGCATGTGAAAATGATACAAAACGCTCTCTTATACAATAAGATTGAGTGTTACAATACGGCAGTACAAAGAAGACTAAACATCAAAAGACGCTCTCTTATACAATAAGATTGAGTGTTACAATACAGCAGTACAAAGAAGACTAAACATCAAAAGAGCCCTCGTTGACTAAGAGCAGTGGTGTTATTGAGGTCTGGTGGCAGCAGAATCTCCGATTCCACCTGACCCTCCAAAGTGGCGGGATACGATCCTTCGTTGATGAACATCTCTTCCACCAGAAGGTTATCCAGTGAGCATGGAATTTCCTCGATGTCACTTCTGGGGTAAGAGAGGAGGTTTTAAGACCTCACAGGGTATGCTACCCACCACTATATCCACCACATCCCCGCCGCCATACCCACTCTGACCATCCCTTGCCAGCAAGCTTGACTGGTGCATCAAGTCCGAGGAGATCTTGGTGAGGGTTAAGTCCTCGTCAGGGATCATGACTTCTTCCCTGTAAACGACGAGGACCATGACTTCTTCCCTTGTGGACGATGAGGTCTATGACTTCTTCCCTTGTGGACGAACATCGATCAAGTTCGTCCATAGGGTCATCTTTATCCATGGAGGCAGGCCCCTGTTAGAGACTCTGAAGAAGGAGGAAATTCTCAGAGCAATTGCTCTCGAAAGAAAACAGTCTAATTATGGGCTGTTAAAGGGAGAGGGTGAGCCCTATTTATAGGCAGCCCATAATAACCATAATTAATGGTTCATTAATCAGAACCGTCAGCTTTAATGGTCTCCAACCGCCAGCACCGGTTTGGCATTAAAAGACATTAACGCCTAAACACAATGAAGAGCCGACGCGTAGACAACGTAGACTTGACGTTTAAAGATCTCATAAAATCTTTATGACAGGCCGCGTCTCTCGGAGTGACTCCAAGTCGCGTCCCCTCAGCAAACTTTTCATTTTTCATTTAGATTCAAAAAATAACTTAATCCAAAACAACACTTAATAAAACAACACTGCGACCTTGGTCGCTATGCATGTTAATATAAAGGAAACACTTACTTAACGTACTGCGACCAAAGTCGCAGTCCATGTAATCCAACCCTAGATTGCAGTTGCTGGCCATCTTTATCAATAACAACACTGCGACCTTGCTCGCAATTAACCATGTACACTGCGACCAAAGTCTCTGACTTCGCAGTTTAAATGTACACAGCGACCAAAGTCTCTGACTAAGGTCGCAGTTTAAATTAAACTATAAAGTAGAATTTTATCGCAGGCTGAAAAAATTGATCTGAAAAGATTTTATATTTTGAGAAAAAATTTTATCGCAGGCTGAAAAGTAGAAACTAGATCTTTCATAAAAGAGGTAAGGAAATAGGGCAAAAAGTAATTTATATACAATAAACTAAATCCTATAAAGAGCGGCAAAAAAAAGAGGGAAAATAATAATAAACAATAAGGAAAGTTATCGAAAAGGGGGTATTTGGTAATTTAACTTCTTCCTAAAAGCAGGCCGCAAGTCAGTGAGGTAACAAATTGAGCCACGTCACCGCAGGCTGACAAAGTACTCTCAACCCGCAGGCTGATATACATTTTTTCTCATATATATATATATATATATATATATATATATATATATATATATATATATATATATATATATATATATATATATATATATATATATATATATATATATATATATATATATATGCATGCAAGGTTATAAAGAGAGAATGGGAAAAAGCTTACGGCATGGGAAAAAAAATGGTTGTCGATGGCTGACGGAACGGCTGGAACGGAAGCCGCGGAAGATGTCGACAACTTGAGGATCTCGCCAGGAAGGATGCAGTGAAGGATCACCTAGAGGGGGGGTGAATAGGTGATGGCTAATCTAATGGTCACTTAATGAACAAATAATGCGGAAGAACAAACTATTATGACCTAAACTAAACTCTTACACTAAACACCACGTATAATACAAGAGTGTTGCCGAATTCCCCGTGAAGGGCTCTGGACAAACTCCTCTAGATTCCCCTAAATAAGGGTTGAGGTGCCGCGTTGGCTCTCTTGGTTGAATACAAATTTTAGCAAACAATCCCAAGCATATATCAATTAAGCACACAAGTATATCATGCATATAAAGATAAACACAATAAAGGAATGCAAGATATAAACAAGAGATAGAGAGAGAGTGAGCAATCGCAAACACAAGGGATTTGTTTCGAGGTTCGAGCACACTTGCTCTACATCCCCGCCTTCGACACACGAAGGATTTCCACTATAATCGATCCCACCGGATCACTCGGTGCTGCAACACCTACAAGCTCTCGGACTCTCTAGCCCGTACACACCGCAAGCCCACCGGCTCGCTGAGGCCGCACCTCAAACAAAGAGTTCACACACGAACTCGAAACAACCGCGAACGCACTCGTCCGCCTCCTCAAGGAACAAGAAAAGATCTCTTGGTGATATAAACAATTTGATCACCAATAAAAACTCTTACTACAACACTCCTATAAGATGAATATCAATGGGTTGCTCAAGTGTTTGTGTGAGAAAACAAGGATGAGAGAGGTGGAGGAAAAACTCAAGAAATCTCTTTTTAAAACACTCTTAATAAAACTCCCCTTTTGATAGGAAATATTTGCTCTCAATTTTGTGGAGAAAAACCTCTTAAAAGAGTAGAAAAAACTGGCTCTAAAAGTCTCCAAAAATCTTAATCAAAACAGCCCCCAAATGCCCCAATTTATAGGGCTGGAAAAAACTAGCCGTTGGAGGTCTGTCAGGCCTGTCGGTCGACCGCCCGGTCGACCGACCAACGGTCATATTTTAGATCGTTGTGCCATCGGTCGACCGGTCGGTCGACCGAGGTCAGGATACAGAGAGCAAGTCTCTCTGTCCGGTCGACCGGTCGGTCGACCGAGGCCTTTCCAGAGAGCAGAGCTCTCTGGACGGTCGACCGGGTCGGTCGACCGGCCTCCTGCCAGAACTGGCGTGCACGTCTGTGCGCGTCGGTCGACCGTGACGGTCGGTCGACTTCAAGCTGCGGTCGACCGTCCCGGTCGACCGGCTGAAGCCAGGAAACAAAAATTCAGGAATTAAAAACTTGGTCTTTTTGATTGAAATAAAATCCCATAAAATACTGAAAAATCTACAAAAATAATTTTACCAATATACTTTGATAACCAAACATGCTTGCACAAAATCAAGGCATGTTATAAATGATTTGGACTATTTTTGTAATATGGAAAAATTGGCTCAAATGAAAAACAGTATTTTTTCAAACTTGATTTTTCAAAACTTGTTTTTCCAAAACTTCACCAAATACAAAAATAAGATATTTAAACAACTTTGAAAGCATATGGTGTATGTATATGATCCATTACACAAACATGATGAAATATCTATGTTTTTGACATTAAGCTCTAAACATAGTTTTGGTTAAAACATATAAACTAGAATACCAAAAACCAAGCATGTAATTTTCTAAAAGAAAATCTTTTGTAAAAATAAAACTATCAAGAGTGTGTGTGTGTATATGATATACTTGAGCAATCCACCAACTATTCTATCCTTTACATTTTATCTAAAACAAAATCTTATAAAAACAAACCTAGACACAAGTCTTCATATTCTTGAAGTCTTCACTTGAAGCCTTCTCATCTTCTTAACTTGGTCCAAACACGATCCAATGGCTCTTGGATCAAACCGTGCTAGCTCCAAAACTTGACTTCAAATCCTTTGTTGAAGCTATGCACCTACTAAGATCTTGATCATAAATCTGTCACTAATTAAACACAAGATCATTAGTACTATAACACATGAGTTAATCATCATCAAAACTAGAGTGATGGGCCTTCGGGCCAACAATCTCCCCATTTTTGATGATGACAAAACTCATGAAGTTATATATGCATGGATTAAAGTAAAGCCTCAAAGAAGCTCCCCCTTAACTCATGCATAACAAACAAACAAATAAATATGCAATGTATAGCATGTATGCAAAGCTAGGAGATAAACATGTTTATGAGCATTCATTAAAACAAATCAAATCAAATTTTTTTCTCCTATTTGCAAAACAAAACATATATGCATAAACAATCCTTTTTCACAAAACATGCATATAAATCCAAAATCTTTCTCCCCCTTTTTGTCAATCATCAACAAAGGGGTAAAAACACAATCAACAAATTTTTCTCCCCCTTTTTGTCATAAACAAAGAGACCAATAAGGGGTGTAAACAAATAAGTCAATAAAAGGTTATATGCGATATACATTCATGAAGAGGAAGACGGTAAAGTAACTTCCCTACACATATACATTACATGAAAGAGGGATGACAAGCCCTAATTCACATAACGTATAATATGTAATGCATAAGAGGAGATGTGAAACTCCCCCTACACACGTGTATCACATAAAGAAGATTTGTCAAGCTCCTCAATATACAATACACTCAACATGAATCTATATGTAGAAGAGATGTTACGCTCTCCTTGCATATAGGCAATACAAATAAAAAATTTTGATTTTTCTTGTAAAACAAAATTTTGAATTTTCTCAATAAAACAAATCTTGAGAATTTTTCTTAAAAATTTTTTTTTATTTTCTTATCATAAATAACTTTGTGCTTTAAATGTAAATCAATTTTAACTTAAGCACAAATAACTCATATATATGTATGAAAAATAAGTATACCAAATGAAATTGATACATACATATATAAGAAAACAAAATATGAGTATATACAAAAATAGAGTCAAACCAATTGAAACAATAATAGGATCATGTGTATAACTCATAAAACATTGAAGAATAAATAACTAATTAAATTAATTTTTGAAAAACTAGTTAAAGATCCTTCAAAATCATGAAATCAATTTATATGTTTTTCATGAATCATACTAAATATACAAAAATTGACACTCAAAATCATTAAAGCTCAAAAAAGGTGTTCATGAAACAAAGTCATGACAAACAAATAGAGTGTGAGTGAACAAAAATCATGTAATTAGCATTTACCATGAAAATAATCAATGAAGCTCAAAAACAAAATGTAAATTCATTTTTCATTTAAAACAATAAATTTCATGGTATATGTATGATTAATCTAAATCTAACAATATGCATACATATCCCAAATATAAAAGAGTCTATTAAAGGTATTTGCATGAAGGCAAGAGACTCAAAAAGGATATACATGTATATTTATTAGATTTGAATAAAAATGCATATACATGAAGTAAAAACACAAAAATTGGCAAAACAAGTGTAAATGAGGAAATCATCAAAACTAGGCTATACATGTGCATATAGTGAGTACAAATGAGCATGAAGTGCAAACATATATGAATCAATTTGTTCTCACTATTTGTACATGCATAACAACAAGTTTTGATAAAAACTACATTTAAACTAGTATTTATCACATGAAGCACAAAAGCAATTAAAACATGAACATGCTAAAAATATGACATATGAACAAGCATGTAAATAAACTAAGAGTTTAGAAATAGTTACCAACTAAGGAACTATGTTCCAAAACTCCAAACATAGTGGTTGACCCACCAAACCTCCTTGATAGCGATGCATCTATATATGTGTCCATCAAGTCCATGTGCATCCACCATCAAGGCACCATCCCTCTCACGTCGTGTGAGAGCCCTCACCTACATCAAAAATAAAAGGTGGGGACTTTGGTACCCATTTTTCCTTGGGTCCTTGGGGGTTAGCTTTGTAAGGCACCCAAATATTTTTATTATTAGCAAAATAAATATGATGTAATCTATCAAAAAAAAATTTGCTAAATGGCCTTTGCGGCCACAATGTGTACATTTGTACACCTTAGGATGCTTATGTGTATGTGTATGATCGTGGCGTGCAACATAAGCATATGCATGATGATGATGTGCATGAATATGTGGAGTTTGTTTCTTTAAAAACAAAGACTCCAATCTAGAATGGTTAAATGCACATGAGCTCAAAGTTGAGCTCAAACAATTTATTTTATTTTTCAAAAATTTAATCTCACTATTATCAATGGTGGCATGTAAAGCATGGTGAGATTGTGAAACAATTTTCTTTTTCTTTTGAAAAACATTTTCTTGTTCTTTTTCAATCACTTTTCTTTTTAAAATATTATTTTCTTAAAAAACGACTTCCTTTTGTTTTTCCATCAAAATAATTTCATTTTTCAAATTAGTGTTTCCTTCACAAAGATCATTCAATTTTGAAAGCAAGGAAACATTTTTATTTTTCAAAATTCTTTTTCTTTTTCAATGCATGCAATTTTATTTTCTAATGAATCTTTTTCCTTTAGCATGCAATCAAAATTCTTTTTCAAATTTTTATTATCTTTCTTAAGCATGTCATATTTCTCAAGAAGGAGTTGACAAAAAGTTGTGAGCTCATCATATGACATGTTATCTTCATCTACCTCGGATTCGGTAGTTATCTCAAGGGGGTTATCCCCTTGGACCATATAGCACAAGTTGGAGGCGTCGTGATTGAGATTTTTAAAGAATAGAAAGAAGTTCAGATTTCTTAGTCTCAATGCGAATCCGCTGTAGCAAGGGCTCAAGCGGGTCGTGATCCTCAGGGAAGGATGCGATGAAAGCTTTTCGACTCGATTCCTCTGTATGCTTCAAGTGAGAAAAGAGAGATTAGATTGGTGATGAAAATATGAGATTAAAGACGTGGTTTTGCTGATCTTCTACCACAACCCTATTGCAAGTTAAGGAGCTTGATCTTCATCTTAAGATTGATATGATTCACCCTAGGTCATTACAAATAATTCAAGCAAGAAAAATCAATGCTAGATTCTTGCTAAGTTACATTATCTAAAAACTAAACTGTGGTTCATCCTAACATCTAGGTGCAGCCTAATAAAAGACGAATCTCAAACTTATGCTGTCCTAGTTCTTAAGTTGAAGTCATGAAAAGTCTTTTTAATATGCAACCTAGATTAGGATTTCTAGGTATTTGTTTAATCTTCTAGAAAAATTATTTTTTAATACCTAGGGTTTCGATAGATGTTCCTTAATCAGATCTAGGCTTAACTGCTCTAGGGTTGCTTCAAGAGTCTCAGCAAACCACTAGAGAGATTTAGTTCTTCATTATTTTTTTTTTTTCAAATTATTTATTTTTTTTATTTTTATTTAATGAAAAAGATTGCAAAGAAAAGGAAAAGAAAATAAGAAGAGATCACAGATTAAAACTTCAATCAGAAAGATCACAAAATAAAATGGAATTGCAGAAAATAAATGAGAACAAAAGAGTGACCTTTATTTCAGATGAACCTCTGGTTACACAATCGTCTCCTTCTCCACAACGTATATGGAACGAAAAAAATTACAACTTGCTGAATAAAAAATGGCTAAAGAAAACCCTACTCATCTCTGGATGCCCTGTACGTTGCACTGCAGGGGGTATTTATAGGTGCAGAAGGCCGAGGAGTCCTGGATGAACTTGCCCACGAAATCTGGGATTCTAACTCATCCACTTTGCCGCGTTTTTGCGGCATTGTGGTGACGTCTGGCCACGCGCTTTGGCGTGTGGCCTCTCCTGGTCCGTCCATGTGGGCTTTTACTTCTGGAAGTGTGATCCTGGCTCTCCATCTTGGGATTTCGAGATAACTTAGTAATCAAGTTACCTTGATCTCAAATATCCCAAATCTTCTATCCACGAATTTTGGGCTTTTATCCTCATCCTGCAAGTGTTTAGGGTTGGGAAGAAGTCTATCCTTCCCTCATCTTTGATATTTGCAACTTTAGCCCTTTGTGTATTTGCATTTTGACTTCTTGTAATTGCGCTTTTTCACCTGGGCTTCAAACATGGGCTTGGATCTGGGCTTTTGAGCTCTTTAAGCTTTATTTCCTATTAAAATAATACTTCGAGGCCTGCACACATTAAATAACGAAATATTAATAAATGTGCATTATAATATGAATAAATGTGCAAATGTGATGGTATATATGATGATAATTATGCATTTTTCACTACCTATCACACCCCCACACTGATCTTTTTGCTCGTCCTCGAGTAAAAATCAAAAAGAAAGAGAAAAATCTAACCTAGCTAACTCACTTTCGTAGGAATCACGGTTGCACTTAGCATGTGCAACAAGCCGTTAAACCCCTAGGTTACCCTAGAGGACGAGTGTTGTCTCGTGAGGATTTTCAGCGGATTACACCCACAAAATCCATAAAAAGGAAAATATTTGAATTATTATTGAAGAGACTAAGTAGTCTATAAGTTTTAGGATTATCATTTTTATTCATTCTTCAAACCTGGTCTTTATAAAGTCGATTGTTATTCATTTTAGGTAAGGATTAAAATTGAATTTCTAATATAGTCTTTTTCGTTACCAAAAGTCATACGCACCCTTGTGAATCTAGGAATTCCTTAACTTGGACTCTCATGCCTCTTTATTATTTTTATAACATCATCTAATTTTCTTTCGTGTAAGTATCAAGGCTTCTTGAGGCCCTCATACCTAACTAATTGATTATTAGATGTGTTAATACATATATTATATTTCTTAGTTTTCTTAGGCTTTCTAATCCACCCATGTAACGAACTTAAAGTCGATAACTCCCAAACCGGTTGGCTTTAGGGCACCAGGTGAGAAAACACCCTGCGGACTCAAATTCGAGTGAACTAGGCCCCAAAACTAAGGACTTTTTATTTAGAACTACCTTTAGGCGTGAATACTTATGCTTCTTGAGGCACATGTATCCAGCTTAATTGGTGATTTTATTTTATTTTTTTTTTATGAGGCACAAGGTCTTTGTCTTAGAATCCTCGATATGTACTAGGAATGCACATTTCATTAAGGTAAAAATTAAGACTAACTAATTATTCAATTTCTCCTCCTATACCTAAAATTTAAACAATTTATTTATTTTGACCAAGTTTTTAGAAATCCTAATCATGATTTTCCTAATCCTTAAAACTAACTTAGATTTCTTTCAAAAAATAAGTCAAAGTATTATCCTTTTTATAACATTTTTTTTTAATTTTTTAATTTTTTTTTAAATGACATTTTTTATATTACATACCCTTCCCCCACACTTGTTTCATGCATTGTCCCTAATGTATGAATGAAATGTATGGATGCATGAATTGGCAGAAAGATATAATCACCGATACAGTGGGTCAAAAAGACCCATCGCCGCATTTGCTTCCGGCACAGACTCCAAAAAGATTTTAAGACGTTGACCATTTACCTTGAATGCATTGCCATTTTTGGGATCGTAGATCTCTATGGCTCCGTGTGGAAACACCGTCTTAACAATGAATGGTCCTGTCCATCTTGACTTTAACTTGCCGGGAAAGAGGTGAAGTCTAGAGTTGTAGAGTAAAACTTTTTGTCCTTGGACAAAAGTTTTTCTCGTGATGAATTTATCGTGAAAAACCTTAACTCTATCCTTCGCAATCTTTGCATTCTCGTATGCATCATTCCTCAACTCCTCTAGTTCAGAAATTTGTAATTTTCGAAACTCACCGGCCTTATCTAAATCGAAATTTAACTGCTTAATTGCCCAAAGGGCCCGGTGCTCTAGCTCGACAGGAAGGTGGCAAGCCTTTCCAAAGACCAGTCTGTAGGGAGACATTCCTAGAATCGTCTTAAAGGCAGTCCTATATGCCCATAGGGCATCCACCAGTTTGGTGGACCAGTCCTTCCTATTCTGATTCACAGTCTTCTCCAAAATGAGCTTAACTTGCCTATTAGAAACTTCTACCTGCCCGCTAGTTTGAGGATGGTAGGGCGTAGACAACTTGTGAGTAATGACATATTTTCGCATAAGAGCTTCAAAAGTTCTATTGCAAAAATGTGTGCCATTGTCACTAATGATGGCTCGAGGGATTCTAAAGCGTGAGATGATATTATCTTTCAAGAATTTGACAACAACTTTGTTGTCATTTGTCTTGCAAGGGACAGCTTCTACCCACTTTGACACATAGTCTACGGCCAACAAGATGTACTGGTGCCCAAATGAATTAGGGAAGGGTCCCATAAAATCAATGCCCCATACGTCGAAAAGTTCTACTTCTAGAATGGGATTTAGGGGCATCATATTTCGTTTGGAAATTCTTCCTATCATTTGACATCTTGTGCAAGTTTTGCAATACTCAAATGCGTCTCTAAACACAGTTGGCCAATAAAAACCACTTTGCAGAATTTTCTCGGCAGTTTTGCGGGGACCAAAATGTCCACCGCAAGCGAACTCATGACAAAAAACTAGCACACTTCTAGTTTTCTCGTCGGGGACACATCTCCTAATGATTTGGTCGCTACAATATTTGAAAAGATAAGGATCTTCCCACATGTAATACCGAACTTGAGACAAGAATCGGTGTCTATCCTGTTTAGACCAACTAGGTGGTGTTTGGTTTGTGACTAAGTAATTTACTATGTCAGCAAACCATGGCTCCTTAGAGATGGCTAGAAGTTGCTCATCGGGAAAATTGTCATTGATGGGCAGCTCGTCAGAAGGTGCGTTTGGCACACGAGAGAGATGGTCAGCTACGACATTTTCGACACCTTTTTTATCTCGAATTTCGAGATCGAATTCTTGAAGGAGAAGGATCCAACGAATGAGTCGGGCCTTCGCATCTTTTTTAAGCATAAGGTATCGAAGAGCAGAATGGTCAGTGAAAATAGTGGTCTTGGTCCCAAGTAGGTATGGGCGGAATTTCTCCAAAGCGAACACTACTGCCAAGAATTCCTTCTCGGTTGTAGTATAGTTCATTTGGGCGTCATTGAGCGTCCTACTCGAATAATAGATCACGTGCTGCTTGCTGTCCTTACGCTGTCCTAAGACAGCACCTATCGCAAAATCTGAGGCATCGCACATGATCTCAAAAGGCTTGGACCAGTCCGGAGGTGAGATGATAGGAGTAGAGATAAGTTCCATTTTCAATTTCTCCCATGCACTATGGCACCTATCATCAAAGATGAAGGACACGTCTTTAGCTAGAAGGTTTGTAAGGGGTCTAGCAATTTTGCTAAAGTCCTTAATGAACCTACGATAAAATCCGGCGTGTCCTAAGAAAGACCGAATGTCCTTCACGCATCGCGGAAGTGGAAGTCTCGCTATGATCTCCACCTTGGCCTTGTCTACCTTAATCCCTTCCCTAGATATCTCGTGACCTAGGACAATCCCATGTTGCACCATGAAGTGACACTTTTCCCAATTTAGGGTCAAGTTCTTTTTGGTGCACCTACTCAGCACTAGCTCCAAGTGATGGAGACACTGGTCAAATGAATTTCCATAGACGGAGAAGTCGTCCATGAAAATTTCTAGGAAACGCTCGACCATATCAGAAAACAAGCTTAACATACAACGTTGGAATGTGGCGGGGGCATTGCATAGGCCGAAAGGCATTCGACGGTAGGCAAATGTCCCAAATAGACACGTGAACGTTGTCTTCTCTTGATCCTCCGGCGCTATAGGAATTTGGTTATACCCTGAATAACCGTCCAAAAAGCAGTAATACTCATGACCTGCTAATCTTTCCAACATTTGGTCAATGAAAGGGAGGGGAAAATGATCTTTCCTAGTGGCTGCGTTCAACTTGCGGTAGTCTATGCATACTCTCACCTTGGTAGGCAATCGTGTTTGCACTAACTCATGCTTGTCGTTCTCTACCACAGTAAAGCTAGACTTCTTAGGGACCACATGCATTGGGCTAACCCATTCGCTATCGGAAATGGGATAAATGATCCCATTATCTAACAGTTTCACTATTTCGGCGTGTACAGCCTCCTGCATGAGTGGGTTTAGCCTACGCTGTGGATCCCTCTTTGGTCTAACCCCTTCCTCTAGATGGATACGATGCTGGACTATCGTAGGGCTCAGTCCCTTGATATCTGCCATAGTCCAACCAATGGCTTCCCTATGTCTCCTAAGGGTTGCCAGCAGGTCCTCCTCTTGCCTATTGGTCAAATTAGATGCAACTATGACCGGTAACGTCTCTTGTTCACCTAGGTAGGCGTACTTAAGATGTTTGGGCAAGGCTTTTAACTCCAAAGAAGGAGTTGGCTCGATGGGTGGAGGAGTTAAGCTAGAATCTCCCATCTCTATAGAACTCAGATTTGATTCCCATTCGATCTCATCAAGACTGATATCACTTGTTTCTAACTCTTCCTCTTCCTCTGACTCAAATATGATCTCATCATTATGCTCACTCGTCATGTTCTCAATGGAGTTAACATCAAAGGGTTGGTCGGTCACATCGTAGGGATGCTTACCTAGGTTGAAAACATTGACTTCCTTGGTCATATCCCCAAAAGTCAGTCTCATGGAACCGTTTCTACAATTTATAATTGCATTAGCGGTTGCTAGGAACGGTCTTCCTAAGATAACGGGAGTTTGGGACCTAGGATTAGACACAGGTTGTGTCTCTAAGACAATGAAATCTACTGGGTAAATGAATTCTCCTACCCGTATGAGAACGTCATTGATTTCTCCCTTAGGAACTTTGATAGAGCGGTCAGCCAACTGAATAGTAACTTGGGTAGGGTTGAGTTCACCTAATCCAAGTTGTTGATACACAGAGAAAGGGAGCAAATTGATGCTAGCTCCTAAATCGAGGAGTGCTCGATTGATTTCGGCTCGACCTATGGTGCAAGAAATGGTGGGGCAACCTGGGTCCTTATACTTGATAGGGATCTGGTTGGACAGTAGCTCACTAATGTTAGTGGCTAGAAAAACCTTCTTAGGCACATTAGTCTTTCTTTTCTTGGTGCACATGTCCTTAATGAATTTGGCATAACTAGGGACCTGTTGGATTGCATCAAGAAGTGGAATGTTGAGACTAACTTGATTGAACACCTCTAATAATTTCTCCATATGTGCATTGTTGTTGCTTCTAAGCCTATTTGGAAATGGAGCTATAGGCTGGTGCATCTGACCTGCTGACTTTTCAGCTTCAGTTTCATTGGGGCTGGATGGAGCAGGAGTGGAGCTAGATGGAATGGAAGTGGAGCTAGGTGGAATGGATGGCTGAGATGGATCCGATGGCATGGATACTTGGTTATCAACTTGTTTCCCCGATCTGAGTGTATGAACCATATGACACTGATTTGGGTCTTGAACCTCATTGGCTGGCCTAGGATTCCTAGGGTTTGGCAATGGTTGACTCGGTAGGGTACCCTTCTGTCTCTCTTGTTGGTTCAATTGGATCTCTATCCTAGTTAAAACTTGAGCCAGCGTGTCGTGGCTTTTGACTAGGGTATCCACCTTTCTTTCCAAATTTGAAAGTCTTGTCTCCATTTGTGAATTTTGGAAAGACGGTGGAGGATTTTGACTAGGGAAATTTTGTTGATAAGGTGGATTTTGGAAATTGTTGGAGAATTTGGGCCTATTTTGATCATTGTTGCTCGGGCCCCACGAAAAATTGGGATGATTTCTCCAACCAGGATTGTAGGTGGGCGAATAAGGATTGTTGGCGGGCCTTGTGAAGGCCGCACTCATATGTTCGGGCAAGCTTTGATGCGCGATGAAGACAGGACATTCCTCGAACACATGGTTCATATCTTGACAGTAAGTACAGCCCGCCGAAGATGTTGGGCTGACTTGGTTCACAGAGACTGGCTCTTTAGTTTCAAGAGCCTCTAGTCTGCGCATAACAGCAGCTAACTTAGCATCGGTTGCTACGTTGGCCTCAATGGAATGGATACCTCCTTTAGAAGAAGTAGGGTCATTAGTCCTAGATTTTTCAGGAGTCGGGTCCCATTGGATGGATTTTTCAGCTAATTCCTCAAACAATGTCCATCCTTCATCTTCATTCTTTTGCAGAAATCCTCCTTGACACATGGATTCTAACAGTGTTTTAGTAGAATAATCTAATCCATCATAGAGAACTTGGCAAAGTCGCCATTTCTCTATCCCATGGTGAGGACATTGGGCAAGGAGATCCTTAAAACGCTCGAAGTATTTTCAAAAAGGTTCATTGGCTGTTTGCTTATACTGGAGGATATTCTTCCTAATCAGTGCAGTCTTGTAAGCGGGATAAAATTTATTTAAGAAGGCCTTAATGAAATTATCCCAAGAAGATATTGAACCGGCCTCTAGACTGTAGAGCCATTTCTTTGCTAAATCCTTCAAAGCAAAGGGGATAAACCTAAGTTTGATAGCATCGTCTCCTAACTTAGGTATATTCATCATGAGACATACTTCTTCAAATTCCCTTATGAAGAAGTATGCATCCTCAGATTCAAGTCCATGAAATTTGGGAAGAGTGTTGATGTATTGTGGCTTGAGTTCAAATGGGTCAACACTTTCAATAGTGAGCTGGATGCAAGAAGGAAGAGAGGTTCTAATAGGATAGAACCTATCTTGGAGTGACTGTGGTTGTGCCATGTGTGAGTCGGGCTTGAGCTCGGGTGGTGAACTAGTTCTAGTTAGCCTGGATGTAAGTGGGTCTCTCGACCAAGCGGTCATGCACAATCAGCAAACAAGTTCACCCAATCAATCAAAAAAAAGAAAAACAATCAAAAATCCTAATCTAGGGTAAGCCTTGACCTAGACGACTCCTAACTTTAGACTGTCCTTAGGAGGTCTACTGTCGACGTTAACCACAAGCTAATCGGCCAGGTAGGTGGCAAGACCGGTGGGAGGTTTTCCGTCAGAGACGTTCCTTAATTAAATAACCACCGTTCTTCGGGCTTTCGGCCCTCAATCCCCTGCCTAGACACCGATTTGACAAGAGTTAATTTCGAACAATTTTCCTCCTTCGGTCAATCTCCTATTGAGTCCGAGTTAACCTAGGGCCAATGTCTAGTCAAATTTTACTTAAGGTTAGGGTTGTGAGTGTGACGGATATGATTTGTGGGCCAAGGAAGGGTGATGAAATCCCCACCTTATCTTGCTTATGGGTTATGCCCTTAAGATGAATTAGTGTACGTGTAAAGCTGTAGAAAAGTAATCACTCAAGAAAGCAGTAAACAACCAAGAGTGTTTCCTAATCTATATGCTATGCAAACGTACCTTGTCGCCAGCACTCTTCAACAGAATTAAAAAGAATTAAAATAGACACGTGCCCTAAATGCAAGAGTCTAAATTTTTTTTTTTTTCCAACAAATGGGTTAATGTTATTAATTAGCAGTTGCAGAGTGATAACAGAGAAATTTAATCACAGCAGTAAGCAAATTTTGCAATGCAGAGCAACCTGCAGAAAAGCAGGTTAGTAGTTCACTACTACTGCCGCAGATCTGCGGCTTTTGCCGCGTTTCTGCGGCAAATTAGTAGGTCCAGGTGCTCTGCCTTCGAGGGCAGAGGCACTGGATTGCTGTATGTCCTTGCTGCTGCTCTGTTTTTGTTTCCTGTTCTCTGTACCTGCAACAGAAAGAATAAAGAATGATTAGAACGAGGAAATCGTGCCGTTCCTTCCCCGGCAACGGCGCCAAAATTTGATTGAGATTTTTAAAGAATAGAAAGAAGTTCAGATTTCTTAGTCTCAATGCGAATCCGCTGTAGCAAGGGCTCAAGCGGGTCGTGATCCTCAGGGAAGGATGCGATGAAAGCTTTTCGACTCGATTCCTCTGTATGCTTCAAGTGAGAAAAGAGAGATTAGATTGGTGATGAAAATATGAGATTAAAGACGTGGTTTTGCTGATCTTCTACCACAACCCTATTGCAAGTTAAGGAGCTTGATCTTCATCTTAAGATTGATATGATTCACCCTAGGTCATTACAAATAATTCAAGCAAGAAAAATCAATGCTAGATTCTTGCTAAGTTACATTATCTAAAAACTAAACTGTGGTTCATCCTAACATCTAGGTGCAGCCTAATAAAAGACGAATCTCAAACTTATGCTGTCCTAGTTCTTAAGTTGAAGTCATGAAAAGTCTTTTTAATATGCAACCTAGATTAGGATTTCTAGGTATTTGTTTAATCTTCTAGAAAAATTGTTTTTAATACCTAGGGTTTCGATAGATGTTCCTTAATTAGATCTAGGCTTAACTGCTCTAGGGTTGCTTCAAGAGTCTCAGCAAACCACTAGAGAGATTTAGTTCTTCATTATTTTTTTTCTTTTCAAATTATTTATTTTTTTTATTTTTATTTAATGAAAAAGATTGCAAAGAAAAGGAAAAGAAAACAAGAAGAGATCACAGATTAAAACTTCAATCAGAAAGATCACAAAATAAAATGGAATTGCAGAAAATAAATGAGAACAAAAGAGTGACCTTTATTTCAGATGAACCTCTGGTTACACAATCGTCTCCTTCTCCACAACGTATATGGAACGAAAAAAAATTACAACTTGCTGAATAAAAAATGGCTAAAGAAAACCCTAGTCGTCTCTGGATGCCCTGTACGTTGCACTGCAGGGGGTATTTATAGGTGCAGAAGGCCGAGGAGTCCTGGATGAACTTGCCCACGAAATCTGGGATTCTAACTCATCCACTTTGCCGCGATTCCGCGGCTTTTGCCGCGTTTTTGCGGCATTGTGGTGACGTCTGGCCACGCGCTTTGGCGCGTGGCCTCTCCTGGTCCGTCCATGTGGGCTTTTGCTTCTGGAAGTGTGATCCTGGCTCTCCATCTTGGGATTTCGAGATAACTTAGTAATCAAGTTACCTTGATCTCAAATATCCCAAATCTTCTATCCACGAATTTTGGGCTTTTATCCTCATCCTGCAAGTGTTTAGGGTTGGGAAGAAGTCTATCCTTCCCTCATCTTTGATATTTGCAACTTTAGCCCTTTGTGTATTTGCATTTTGACTTCTTGTAATTGCGCTTTTTCACCTGGGCTTCAAACATGGGCTTGGATCTGGGCTTTTGGGCTCTTTAAGCTTTATTTCTTATTAAAATAATACTTCGAGGCCTCACACATTAAATAACGAAATATTAATAAATGTGCATTATAATATGAATAAATGTGCAAATGTGATGGTATATATGATGATAATTATGCATTTTCACTACCTATCACGTCGCTTCCAACATCCGAATCGCTCCCGGCATAATATAGATCCTTTTCGCCAAGGGAGATGATGATGTTCCAAGCTACAAAAGCCGAATCAATGTTAGAAATCCTAGATAAATAATCATCATTTAGGGTTGATTTTAAAGCATGAATGGCCTTTGCATTAGCCTTAATATTCTTGCCATTTAAACAATATGCATCATTAGTTGTGGCAAGATAAACATGAATGCCTAGGGCTTTGAGGTACAAAGACATCTTAACCTTCCAATTTGGATGTTAAGAATGTCAAAGGTGGGTGGTGACATGAAATCCATGGTGTGTGTACAAATATTGTGATTAGCCTAAAAATGAGGATCTTTAACTCTAGGTTGTGAGACCCAAATTCAGAGCACTTGGCTCTGATACCAATTGAAGGATCACCTAGAGGGGGGGTGAATAGGTGATGGCTAATCTAATGGTCACTTATGAACAAATAATGCGGAAGAACAAACTATTATGACCTAAACTAAACTCTTACACTAAATACCACGTATAACACAAGAGTGTTGCCGAATTTCCCGTGAAGGGCTCTGGACAAACTCCTCTAGATTCCCCTAGATAAGGGTTGAGGTGCCGCGTTGGCTCTCTTGGTTGAATACAAGTGTTAGCAAACAATCCCAAGCATATATCAATTAAGCACACAAGTATATCATGCATATAAAGATAAACACAATAAAGAAATGCAAGATATAAACAAGAGATAGAGAGAGTGAGCAATCGCAAACACAAGGGATTTAATTCGAGGTTCGAGCACACTTGCTCTATATCCCCGCCTTCGACACACGAAGGATTTTCACTATAATCGATTCCACCGGATCACTCGGTGCCGCAACACCTACAAGCTCTCGGACACTCTAGCCCGTACACACCGCAAGCCACCGGCTCGCCGAGGCCGCACCTCAAACAAAGAGTTCACACACGAACTCGAAACAACCGCGAACGCACTCGTCTGCCTCCTCAAGGAACAAGAAAAGATCTCTTGGTGATCTAAACACTTTGATCACCAATAAAAACTCTCACTACAACACTCCTATAAGATGAATAATCAATGGGTTGCTCAAGTGTTTGTGTGAGAAAACAAGGATGAGAGAGGTGGAGGAAAAACTCAAGAAATCTCTTTTTAAAACACTCTTGATAAAACTCCCTTTTGATAGGAAATATTTGCTCTCAATTTTGTGGAAAAAAACCTCTTAAAAGAGTAGAAAAAACTGGCTCTAAAAGTCTCCAAAAATCTTAATCAAAACAGCCCCCAAATGCCCCAATTTATAGGGCTGGAAAAAAAACTAGCCGTTGGAGGTCTGTCAGGCCTGTCGGTCGACCGCCCGGTCGACCGGCCAACGGTCATATTTCAGACCGTTGTGCCATCGGTCGACCGGTCGGTCGACCGAGGCCAGGATACAGAGAGCAAGTCTCTCTGTCCGGTCGACCGGTCGGTCGACCGGGGCCTTTCCAGAGAGCAAAGCTCTCTGGACGGTCGACCGGGTCGGTCGACCGGCCTCCTGCCAGAACTGGCGTGCACATCTATGCACGTCGGTCGACCGTGACGGTCGGCCGACTTCAAGCTGCGGTCGACCGTCCCGGTCGACCGGCTGAAGCCAGGAAACAAAAATTCAGGGATTAAAACTTGGTATTTTTGATTGAAATAAAATCCCATAAAATACTGAAAAATCTACAAAAATAGTTTTACCAATATACTTTGATAACCAAATGCTTGCACAAAATCAAGGCATGTTATAAATGATTTGGACTATTTTTGTAATATGAAAAAATTGGCTCAAATGAAAAACAGTATTTTTCCAAACTTGATTTTTCAAAACTTGTTTTTCCAAAACTTCACCAAATACAAAAATAAGATATTTAAACAACTTTGAAAGCATATGGTGTATGGATATGATCCATTACACAAACATGGTGAAATATCTATATTTTTGACATTAAACTCTAAACATGGTTTTGGTTAAAACATATAAACTAGAATACCAAAAACCAAGCATGTAATTTTCTAAAAGAAAATTTTTTGTAAAAACAAAACTATCAAGAGTGTGTGTGTATATGATATACTTGAGCAATCCACCAACTATTCTATCCTTTACATTTTATCTAAAACAAAATCTTACAAAAACAAACCTAGACACAAGTCTTCATATTCTTGAAGTCTTCACTTGAAGCCTTCTCATCTTCTTGACTTGGTCCAAACACGATCCAATGGCTCTTGGATCAAACCGTGCTAGCTCCAAAACTTGACTTCAAATCCTTTGTTGAAGCTATGCACCTACTAAGATCTTGATCATAAATCTATTACTAATTAAACACAAGATCATTAGTACTATAACTACATGAGTTGATCATCATCAAAACTAGAGTGATGGGCCTTCGGGCCAACATGCAGGTGTGCTCGCGCTCGCCGACGGCGATTGACGGCGACTCATGGAGAGATGAATATGCCATGGTGATGTGGAGGAGGAGAAGCAACATGGAGATGGAGGGCTCAGCTATTGGGTTGATGCACAGCTGGGTGGAGGCGCAACAAGGAGAGGGTGTTGCATTCATGATGGAGGCTGGGGGATCCAATGGTTTTTGTCGTGGGCTGATGGAGGAGATGGGCGGCTGGTCAGCTGGGAAGGGGCGCAAGGAGGAGCCCCAGGGGTGTGCTGCAGGCCAGTCAAGGAGGCCTTCACGGAGCTCCAGCGGGGGTTTGCCACGGGGGAGAAGAAAGGAGTTGTATGTGGGGGGGGGGGGATTGGCGTGTCATGGTGCGAGTGGAGAAGAGGGTTAGGTTTGTTAAGATTTTAGAGTTTAATTATTAAGATTAGGATTTGTAGTTAGGATTAGGATTAAAGATAGTTGGATTTTAGTTAGGATTCACGATTGGATTAGGATTTAGTTTGTTGGGATTATGGGGATGGGTTATTGGGTTTGTAGCTATTGGGTATAGGTTTAGGAATAGGAAATGGGCATGGATTAAATTTTGATTAATGGGTATGTGCTAAAGGATAATGGGTGAAGATGAAATTAAAACAAAAATCTTAATAATATTATTAGTAGCAATAATACAAAATAGTAATATTTTTAAAATAATAATAACAACTAATGGTAGTTAATAATAACAACAATCAAAATTAGTAATAATATTAATAATAATATTAATAATAACTTATAATGGTAACAATAATAATTATAACAACAACTAATAATAATAATACTAATTTATAATCATGATAATTACAATAATAATCCTTATACTACATTAACAATGATAATAAGAATAATAACACCAATAATAATAATGATGATAGTAATAGAAAATCAGTAATTAAAAATGTTGGTAGGAAATAATGGTAGTAAAATATTAAACTAAATTAGCATTTACTATGAGCATACCGCTTCTATGGGTGTTATATCACTTAAGGATATCATGTTTTAGTGAGAGTTTGTATATATATTTTATTGCTCTATTTTATGTTTTGGACACATTTGTGTAATTGGACAATTTCTGCAGAAATAAAGTATTCAGTTCATACACTCTGTTTTATTATGTTAAAGTTTGATCTCAATAAAGTTTAAGGGTGGACCAGTTAGAAATAGGCATGTTCAGATCACATTACATGTAACTTTCTTGCTAAATATCCATGATTGATCTATGTCATTTGATTGTATTGGTATATATAATTATTGGTGGGTTTAGTTACGCTAATTGTAACAAAAATTCCTTTAATTCTATATCAGTATAGTCAATGAACAAGATTGTAAAGAATACCTGATTACATGATAGCAATATTTTGAGCTCATAAAGTGTACACATTATAAGGTAACATATGTGGCCCGAGTCGGAGATTATTGGAAATAATTCAACATATGTGGGCTCACATATGTAAATTTAATGTGCATGGCTATCTTAGAGAATAGTCCAAATTAATTGTGATCTAATTAAGTTAATAATTGAACTAATGAGTATTAAATTTTCATGGAATTAATGTGTAGAGATAGTTTATGCAATTTCTTATTTGTTAAAGAGCCAAATTGAAAAAAAGAATAATCCTATTATTATATAAGGGATCATGGTCACCAAAGGAACGTATCATCTTCTTCTCTTTGAAATCCCTTCAGGCAAAGAGAAACCCTAAAAGGATACGGATCTTTTGAAAGGCCATCTCCATCTCAATAATTCAAGCAATTCAGTCATGAATCAAGGTACGCTTCCGCCTTTATTGTTTTAATTTTTCTCATGTCTTTGAATCCTGAAGAAGGTTAGATTTATTTTTTAGGGTTTGATCTATGATAAAGTTATGGCCTTTGATCTTGTTTATTCTAAAGCTAAGCGTTGTAGATTCAATACTTTTATTGTTTAGTTTAAGATCCAACACGTAGTCCTCACAAAAATGTCCCATTTTTAAATCTGATTCTCTCCCTGCTATGTGATCGACTCGATTCGATCCCATCTTTTGTTTCGAAATTGAGATCAAACGATTCATGATTTGAAGTCGCTCGCGGCGAGACTCACCTGCAATGGGACGCACGCTTTTTTCTAGCCCAGCGGTGAAGAACGTCGCTTGGATATGAGAAAAGAGATAAAAGAAAAACAAAATTATATAGGAAGAATGATCTGATCTGTCTAATTGCCTTTTGCTGACGTGGATGAGGCTGAGACCAAGTTACTGAAATCATTATGATCGGTAAAACATTGCTCTTTCTTCACAACAATCGTTGAAATAGTAAGAACACTTGTGTAAATTTTTGGACTTATAACCATGTTTACATGACTTCTTTAAGGCTTGGAGTTATATACAGTAAAGACTTCTCATTTTTAATATCAAACACCCTATGTGATTTTTTTTCTTTTTTTCTTTTGTTTTTAATGTCGAAACCCCCATTATGTGATTTTTTTTTTGTTCTTTTTTTTTTTTAATTTTGTTTTGTGTGTGTGTTTTGATATTCATGCATATATATTTGATATGGATCCCCCATGCCAATTGCATGAGAGCAAACTAATGTGTAATTGAAATGTAACAAGCAATTAAAAAGCGCATAAATGGAGTTTAATTTTTCTTAAGGACCACTTAATCACCTTGTTAAATTTAAGTTAATTAAGTAGCCTCAGTTGTTTACTTTTTGTGGTGAACAATACTTGTTCAAAGCATCACCAATACAAGTTGTTCTGTGATGTATAATATTGCATGCATGTGGTACTTTCAGTTCCTTGTTATACCCTCATGTAAGATGTATAAAGTCCATGTTGTTAGGATTTCCTTGTTCATAGTACAAACACAAGATTAAAACAAGAGATTATGCTAATGATAGAGTGAACAACTTTCCCTTTCGAGGTAAATGTGACACCTTTCTGTTTTGATCTTAGAAAGTTCAATATATATATCAACAAAAAGTAGCTAACACGTTTTAGTTTTGTATGGTTTTCACCATAAAGTTACTCTTCAAGAAATGGGCATAGTTCTATCTCTTTCAATCGTTTTAACAAAACTTTTAACGCTAAGTTTCAGTTTTTTTTCTATTTTAACCATTTTCTTTGATATTGTCAGCTGGAATCAACGCTATTTTTATTATTAAATTGTTGGATAAGATGCTTTGCTAAAGCATCATTCTTAAAGTTTGGGGCACCATTTCAAAGACTAGTCTTCTAAATAGAATTGCTCAAATCCTTTTATAACCAAGACCAGTCGAAGTGGGACCATTTGTTTGACTCAAATCCCAACAATCCCCCTAACAAAGAGTCTCCCCACAAGCATAACTTTCTTCACAATGGATGACCAAGTACTTGATTGAGATCCAACTCTTCACTACGTGGTGCAGATCACGCCTTATGTGAAGCATCAACTGCAGCCAACCACTCCTCTATACCGCGTGGGTGACGACACGCCCATTGCAAAGGAGCATCACTGCTAAATATCTTGCAAGCCCAGCATTTGCACAAAGAGTTTTATTTTCAAACTACTTTACATGGGCCCACTACTGCGTCTTCTTGCGCCAAATTGGGGAATTAACAGCATCAAAAATCACCCACACTCACAATTAAGTTTCAGAACTTGACCCTAATACCAATTGTTAGAATTTGAGAAACCCAAACAATAGAGGATTACAGTAACACCAGAGACTAGTTGCCAATTGCACGAACAAGCAAACAGAAGAAGAAAGCGAGAATACAAAGATTTAACGAGATTCGGCAATTGCTTACATCTCCGAAACAGTTAATCAATCAATTAAAGAATACAATAGACTGGGATAATACTTCTCTTTGTATAGCCAGAGAAACCCTGAAGGGGAAAAAACCAAGAGATCTGAAATCAGATTAGAAATGAAGTCATAATTACAATAGAAAACTGCCCAGACCTGACGTGAGGTCGATCGAGCGGTGATCACTCTCTGTGTAGTGTCGAAATTGTGTGCTGTGTGGTCGACCTGGCGGTCGACCGCTCTATGTGTAGAGCCAGTTTGGCCTTTTGGCCGGTCGACTGGGCGGTCAATCGGGCCTGTAGTTGCTGGGCAACTCCTCTGTGTGGTCGACCGGGCGACCGATCGCTACCTTCCTTTCTTCTCGTGCACGATTTTGTGCATGGCTAGTCGACCGGCCCTTTGTCTTTGTTTGTATCTAATCTTCTCTCTTGTACCGTTGAACTCTAATCTTTGTGTTGTCTTTTTTGATGAGTTAAAAAACTCTACTAATAAGATTTTATACTCTCTCCCTACAATTCTCCACCTCGGTGAAGATTTCTCAAATCTGAGTCGAACATAACATAACACCATGTCGATTCCATCGGGCTACACCAATGTGGTTGCTTATGTAACCCCTACCCTGGGGATCAAGTCATCCGTAATTCATCCAAATGAGCTCCATCGAGTTCAAGAAACAAGAAGAATATAGAGTAAATCCTTATAATATGCAAACTTCACTCTCGGAACAACCTTGGGAACTATATCAACGGGATTCTCCTTCACGTGAATCTTTTGTAACTCGATGTCATCCTCATCAAGAATCTAACGAACAAAGTGAAACTTAAAGTCAATGTACTTCGTTCTGGCATGATACACCTGATTCTTTGTTAGTAGGTAACACTCATGCTATCACAGTTGATCTTCAAGAGATCCTGATCAATCCTCAAGTCGTCAAGCAACACTTAAATCCAAATTGCCTCCTTCATAGCCTCTGTTATGGTCATATATTCGGACTCCATAGTAGACAATGTAATAGTAAATTGTAGAGTAGAGTGTCAACTCATCGGTGCTTGGGACAATGTAAGCAAATATCCCATTATAGACTGGTATTTGTCGAGATTTTCTGCGTAGACTGGTATATCCCATGTGTGTGTGTGTGTTAATATTAATGTGTGTTATTTGTAGACTGGTATACATATACACTCCTGCTTACCTATAAAATTCTTTTTGAATACCAAACCAACGTTTATGGTACCTTTAATGTACCGTAGAATTCAATTCACTGCGTTCCCATGACCCCTACCGGGATCGTGCATGTATCTGCTAACCATTGAGACAGTTTGTGACAGATTGAACCTTGTACACACCATTGAATACATTAAACTACCAACCGCACTAGTATAGGGTACGTGAGTTATGTACTCACGCTCTTCAATAGAAGTAGGAGACATAGTAACTTTTAACTCAAATGAGAAGCCAATGGTGTACTTACAGACTTCGTATCACCGTTGATGTTGAATTTCTGAAGTACCTTCTTACCCCCTTTTGCGTCAAGCTAACATTATCACCTTTTCGGTCTCGCTCAATCTCCATGCCGAGCACCTTCTTCGCTTCACCCAGATCCTTCCATCTTGAATTCAGAAAATAAGTCTTTTTTAGTTTGTCAATTATCGATCTGCTCTTAGAAGCGATGAGCATATCATCCGCATACAATAGTAGATAGATGTACTCTCCACTCGGTAACTTATTATAATACACACATGGTTCCTTTTGCCTCAAGCTGCTGAAATGCTTGTATCACTGCCTTGGTGATTACTTTAATTCATAAAGCGATTTCTTCAACTTGCATATGATATGTTCCTTTCCTGCAGTCTTGAAGCTCGTCAGTTGAGACATGTAGATCTCCTCTTTAAGATCACAATAAAAAAGTCAGTATTCACGTCGAGCTGATCAAGCTCCAAAGCGTATTGTGCCAACAGTGCCAGCAAAATCCGAATAGACAAGTGCTTCACAACGGATGAAAGTACCTTGTTGTAGTCAATCCTTCTTTTTGTGCTAACCTTTAGCTACCAATCAGTTTTATAGCATACAGTATCATCATCGGGAGATCCCTACTTTTTTATAAATATTCACTTACAACCGATCTCCATCTTCCCTTGGGCAACTCTGACGGTTCTCAAGTATAGTTCTTGTGTAGAGAACACATCTCTTCCATCATGGCATCTTTTCTGATCTTGAATTCTTAGCTGATTTCATCTTCTCTTTATGTAGATGGGATTATCTCCTCAACAACTAGGAGAGCATAGGCCGCGATCATGTTATTAGTGAGCCAACTGAACTTACGTGGATTTCTCAGGGCTCTTTCAACTGCAATGGATTCTCACCCATAGCCTGTCCTTAATCCTCATCATCATCAGCATACTGATCGGCTATATGATCATCACCCTGTGTCACTGTCGGTATGATCTCAAATGATACTGATTTTTCTAGAGACGATGAAGTAGCATCACTCCCCACTGTTGTGAATCTTGTCGATCGTCTTACTCTCCATCTGCTGAGAGTATGTAGGCTTCATCATTAAAGCCTTATCAAACATGACATCTCTACTCAAAATAAACTTCTTGTCCTTCTGATTCAAAATTTTGTAGCCTTTTATGCCTTTCTTAAATTCTACGAACACACCCGTCCTCGCTGTTGGGTCCAACTTGACTTCTTTGACATGATAGTAGGCCGAGACTCAAATGCCCATAGCGAATTATAATCCCGAGCAACTTTTTCTGACCAGACTTTCAAAAGAGTTTTACCTTCTATCACAGACGAAAGCACTCTATTAAGAAGTAAGCAAGCATACGCCAATGACTCAGCCCAAGAGAATTTTGATATACCGGTATTGGATAACATGCACCGGACCTTCTCTAGTAAGGTCATGTTTATCCTTTCAGCCAGCCCATTTTGTTGTGGTATTTCTCTTGCTGTGAAATGTCTTTCTATGGTCTCATCACGACATAACCGTAGGAAAGGATCGCTTGTGTATTCTCCTCTATTGCATAAACGGAGTACATTGACCTTCCTTCTCGTGTTCTTCTCCATATTCTTTTTCACTCCACAAATAACTCCAGAACTTTCCCTTTGTGCTTTGGTATATATCCAATATCACTTAGAGTAATCATCTACAAAAGACATAAAGTAGTAGTTACCTCCAATAGATGTCATCTTGGTAGGTCCCCAAATATCTATGTGAAAATAATTCAGAATTCCCTCGGTGCAATGAGTCGCGATGTCGAATTTCACCTTGATCTTCTTCCGATGACACAATATTTACAAATACCCAACTTGTAGACCTTACTTTGTTAGAGCTTGCAAAGACTTTTCTCCTATATGTCCAAGTCTCATATGTCAAAATTGGGTGTGATTGAGGCTAAACCTGCACACAAATTACAGAATATTAGATTTAAGAATAAAAAATGTGCAAGTGCTCAATTCTTCCGCTATAGCAAGTGGCTATGCGGGTCGTGATCCACAAGAAGGGTTTGCGATGGAAGCGTTACAGTTCTTTATTGAAATCGTTAAGAAGAAAAGCGAAGATTCTTCTCTGTTTTTAAGTTAAGAAAAGGAAAAAGATTATGTTAAAATTAGAGAGAAAGTGAAAGATGAAGAAGGTGGAAAAAATCAGAACATAATGAAGCGAATATGTACAAATGAAGGGGAGAAAAAAGAGTAATTTTGAAGAGATGGTGATTTAATTTACAAAATGAAAGA
This sequence comes from Agave tequilana, assembly GCA_038442645.1. Taxonomy (NCBI): domain Eukaryota; kingdom Viridiplantae; phylum Streptophyta; class Magnoliopsida; order Asparagales; family Asparagaceae; genus Agave; species Agave tequilana. Next base: position 82,150 of record JAVJIF010017395.1, read on the forward strand.
AAGAAATAAAAGAGTTACTTACCTTCTTTTCACCAAAAGCTTACATTGAGTTTTTAGCTTCGATGTTACCTTGAATTGGAGGCAAGCAGCGCATAGCCCATAAGAGTCGAATGTTGGTCTCTTCCACATTACATCATCAAGATACGCAAGCATGAAATGATACAGAGAGACTCACAATTCCATCGTCATGAGCTATCGGTGGCACTCGCAAAGGCAAGGCTCTTTTGATGCTTTTAGACTCACTTGGAAGACAGTTGTACTAAAAAAAAAGGTAAAATAGAAAAGAAGAAGAAGAAGACTAAAAAGAAGTACATACACAAAAAGAACATCGATTTGATTTCATTACAATCAAAGAAAAGAAATAAGTCTTACACCGGTATCACTCCAGCTCTAGCTTCAGTCTTGTTCTTCGATGAAAGTCGATCTCCTCTGAATTACATAAATGAAAACTAAAATTACATGAAAAGAAAGACTAAAAACCTAAACTAAGAAATGAAAACTAGACTAAATTCCTATCTTTGCATGGTCGTCCCTTTTGCCTTTGAGTGAAGGTATTTATAGGAGAAATGGAGAGGGTAGAGGAGTGTGAAGATAAGTAAATCTAGCAATTTTTGAACTCCCCTTATCTTCAAACTTGATTTGAGGTGGATATTCAGTTCTGATCTGCAGTTTGTTGGCATATTGATTGCTGAATATCACTTATCAAATATCAGAATTAGAGATAATGATCAACATAAGAATTGTAGCTCTATAAGTCTGCTTTCTGGATCATCTTGAATCATCAGAATTGAAATTCTGTAGCAAAAGTTATGATTCGAATACTAAAATGTATCCAGTCAGAATCTGAATCAAACTTGCTTCATCTCATCCCTTGATCTTTACTTTAACCGATCGATTCTGAGAGGATTCTTCTCAACCAGTTTTCAACCTCTTGATTTTTCCCTGATTTAGTGAGTGTGAATTAATTCTGATTTAATTCAGAATTTTGGTGGGCTTTGGGCTCATTTCTCTTCATCTCCTTAAAGAATGGGCCTGCAAATAAATTAAGCAATTAATTAAGACAATGCAAAGTTTTATTCTAAAATAGGTATGAAAATATGATATTAAATATGCAACATTAGTGACCAATCACACCCCCATACCTATCTTTTGCTCGTCCTCGAGCAAAACAACTAAACTATACTAAGGATTATTAGACCACTTTCGCAGGTCGCGCGATTGCACTGAGCATGTGCAACAAGCCGTTAAACCTCTAGGTTTCCCCTAGAGACGAGTTTTGTCTCGTGAGGGTTTTCAGCGGATTGCACCCACAAAATTCATAAAGAAAGGGAAATAAAGAGTTAGTATTTTCGAAAAGCATTTTGAAAGGAAAAAATATTTGAAATATAATTGTAAGATCTAAGCAATCTATAAGTTATAGGAAAACTGAATTTTTCATTCCTAAACTTAGTCTCTATTCAAAAATTTGTTATCAATTAGAGTAAGGAGTCAAATTGTACTTCTCATCTAGTCTATTACTTTACCCTAAGTCATATGCACCTTGTGAATGTAAAAATTTTGACTAAGGGTTCATTAACTCTAACTCTTATGCCTTATTTATTTTTATATATATACTTATTTTTTGTGATATTATTCCTTAGTTTTATTAGGCTTTCTAATCTGCCCATATAACGAGCCTTTAATCGATGACTCCCAAACAAACGGTCTTAGGGCACCAGGTGAGAAAACACCCCAAGGACTTAAGGACTTGAGCAAACAAGGCCACAAAACTAAGAATTTTATTATATGAACCTCTTTTAGGCGTGAATACTTATGCTTTATTAGGCACAAATACCTAGCTTAATCAGAGGATTTTTCTTTTCAAACTTATCTAATCATCTTTTGCATAAATACTAAGGCTTGCTTAGGCCAAAGCACCTAGCTAATCAATAATTAGACTTTTTTTTTCAAACTCATCTAATTATCTTTGCATAAATACTAAGGCTTTCTTAGGCCAAAGCACCTAGCTAATCAATAATTAGATTTGTTTTATATATATATATTTTATATAAGGTATAAAAATCTTTGTTTTTGAACCCTAAGTGTGTAAGTGTATGAAGTGTGCATATTTCATCAAGGTAAAGATCAAGATTAAATTACTTTGACAAATTATCTTCCTAACTCTATAAATCAAACAAATAATCTTATTTTGACCAAGTATAAGAAATCCTAATTTGGATTTTCCTATTCCTTAAGATTAACTTAATTTCTTACAAAAATAAGTCAAAATATTGTTTCTATTTTTCAAAAAGTTTTTTAAAAGTAAAGAAAAATGTTATATTTTTTTATTTTAAAGAAAAAGAAAAGTTATGTTAGACCCTCCCCCACACCTATCTCATGCATTGTCCTCAATGTATGAATTAATGCATAGATGCATGAAAAAGAAGAAAGGGAAGGAAATGGTTACCTTAAGGTGGTGGTTCCGGTGGTGGTCTGATTGGTCCACGAAACATGGCCCAATCAACTTTTCTTGGGTCTCGGAGGAACCCACCAGAAATATCTTTAATATAACCCATTAAAAAGATAAATCCATGAAGGATCTTTATGAAATATTTAAACCCATCTAATTTTCATATTCCATAATTGATTTCGGAGTCAAATTTGTCAACCACCTCGTCCCAGAATGGAGTATGAAATGATAGAACGGTTGACTTGGGCTGAGGAAGGATAGGAACTAATACCGACTCAGGAAGGTGACTTAAGTCAAGTAAAGGTTCAGGAGTCGAAATTGGTTCAAGAAGCGGGTCCAAGTCAAGAAGTTGAAACTCAAGTCCACATGTATTTTCTAACAATGGTATGTGACCTAATTTGGTGATTCCAGTTCAGGAATGATAGGTGGAGGAATCAAAACTGACTCTAGAATATTATTCAAGTTTGATAATAAAACAGGAGTCAATATTGATTCAGAAAGTTGAACTGGATCACATATGTGAGAATCTAGGTCACATATCTCATTGAGTTCAATATCAAAAATGGAGAACTTGCCAATTTATCCATGGGATGTTCAAAATTGTAAAGTTGGTCAAGTTCAACATGATCCTCAAAGATGGGTGATTCAATTTCCTTATGAATTGGTACAGGATCCAATGTTCACTCCGGGAAAAGATTGAAGTCAGGTGAAGATACCGGAGTCATAATCGAATCAGGAAATAGAATTGAATCACTAAGTTGGGGTTCAGGATCATAATCATTTTCAAGTTCTATTTCAGGAAAGGAAAACTAGCCAAACTATCAATATCATTTGGAGTTTGGTAAGTTCAAATGGTTGTGCTGAAATGGAATCTTGATTTCCAAAACTACATGACTCTTCGGCTCTAACAGAATTGGTAGTGACATCAGAACTGGTCCAACGGTGAGAACGTAGAGATTCGACCATCATATCTATGTCACTATTACGAGCGTTTTGAGCCTGAGTCATGGCTTCAAGCATCTTTTCATAGTTGATAGGTTCATTGTTTTGATGAAAAGATGAAGAATTGTCTTGGAAGTGGTAGTGAAATTGTGAGTCCATCAGATTTTGGGATTTGTGTTTGACTCCCGCATACTCATTTCCATAATTGATGGTTTTCGATTTTGGACGGGTTGAACTGAGTATGAATCTTGAACATAATGTGAACTGGGTGGAGAAGGAGGGCAAGGTGTTGGAAATTATGCTCGGGGGAGGTGAATCCCCACTGACTCGGTGAAGAGTTGAAATCATTATGGAAATTATAGTTATTAGATGGGGGGTATGGGTCATATTGATTCGGATAAGACCAATCCGGCACACTAGGTTGGTCAAAGTTATGATATGCCGGGTTGGTAATATCCGAAAATGAAGTCGGTGTGTAATATGAATTATTATTGTAGTTGAAAAAATTATTATTATAGTCCATATCACACAATAGAATACAAACAAGAAAAACAAACAAATAAACAAAAAAAAAGAAAAAATTCTAGCCTAAGTTAGGGTAGACTTAGGACCTAGACGACTCCTAACTGGTTAGACTGTCCATGGGAAGTCTAATGTAGACTTTAACCACAAGCTAATCAGCCAGGTCAGGGCAAGGTTGGTGGGAGGTTTTCCGTCAAAGACGTTCCTTAATTAAATAACCACCAACCTTCGGGCTTTCGGCCCTCAATCCCTTTCCTAGACACTGATTTTGCAGGAGTTAGATTCCAACATTTTTTCCCTTTAGGATAATCTCCTAATTGAGTCCGAGATGTCCCTAGGGCCAACGTCTACTCAATTTTAGTTAGGCTTGGTTAGTGAGTGCTTGAAATGTGATTTTTGGGCTAAGGAAGGGTGATTAAATCCCCACCTTATCTTGTTAATGGGTTAGTGCCCTTAAGATCAATTTGTGCAAGTGTACAAGATATGTAAGATTCACTCAAAGCGATATAAATTAACCAAGAAGTGAGTCCTATGCTAAATGCAATACATACGTACCTTGCTCCAGCACTCTTCAACAGTAAAAAAAAAATAAAGAATTAAAAAGACACGTGCCTAAAATGCAAATGTCTAATCAATTTTTTATCTTTTCAACAAATATTTTACTGTTGATTATTAGCAGGCTTATGTTATGGCATATAAGAAAAATTAAAGTTGCAGCAAACTAGAATTTGTAAACTAAGCAGCCCTGCAAAAAGCTGTTAGTAGTCAACTCGTCTTGCCGCGGATCCGCGGCTTTTGCCGTGGAAACGCGGCAATTCAGAGGGCCCTTGGTCTCTGCTTTTTGGAGCAGAGGCCCAAGGCCACTTGTATGTCACTGCAATAATAATTTTCTGCTTTGCTTGCCCTGTAACCTGCAACAGAGAAGAAAATTCGTTTAGTTCTAAAAATTTTGCAATAAAAATTCAGATTTCAAAAAACTGTTTTACCCTCCCCGGCAACGGCGCCAAAATTTGATTGAGGCTAAACCTACACACAAATTACAGAATATTAGATTTAAGAATAAAAAATGTGCAAGTGCTCAATTCTTCCGCTATAGCAAGTGGCTATGCGGGTCGTGATCCACAAGGAGGGTTTGCGATGGAAGCGTTACAGTTCTTTATTGAAATCGTTAAGAAGAAAAGCGAAGATTCTTCTCTGTTTTTAAGTTAAGAAAAGGAAAAAGAATTATGTTAAAATTAGAGAGAAAGTGAAAGATGAAGAAGGTGGAAAAAATCAGAACATAATGAAGCGAATATGTACAAATGAAGTGGAGAAAAAAAGAGTGATTTTGAAGAGATGGTGATTTAATTTACAAAAATGAAAGAAAGAAATAAAAGAGTTACTTACCTTCTTTTCACCAAAAGCTTACCTGAGTTTTAGCTTCGATGTTACCTTGAATTGGAGGCAAGCAGCGCATAGCCCATAAGAGTCGAATGTTGGTCTCTTCCACATTACATCATCAAGATACGCAAGCATGAAATGATACAGAGAGACTCACAATTCCATCGTCATGAGCTATCGTGGCACTCACAAAGGCAAGGCTCTTTTGATGCTTTTAGACTCACTTGGAAGACAGTTGTACCAAAAAGAAAGGTAAAATAGAAAAGAAGAAGAAGAAGACTAAAAAGAAGTACATACACAAAAAGAACATCGATTTGATTTCATTACAATCAAAGAAAAGAAATAAGTCTTACACCGGTGTCACTCCAGCTCTACCTTCAGTCTTGTTTTTCGATGAAAGTCGATCTCCTCTGAATTACATAAATGAAAACTAAAATTACATGAAAAGAAAGACTAAAAACCTAAACTAAGAAATGAAAACTAGACTAAATTCCTATCTTTGCATGGTCGTCCCTTTTGCCTTTGAGTGAAGGTATTTTATAGGAGAAATGGAGAGGGTAGAGGAGTGTGAAGATAAGTAAATCTAGCAATTTTTGAACTCCCCTTATCTTCAAACTTGATTTGAGGTGGATATTCAGTTCTGATCTGCAGTTTGTTGGCATATTGATTGCTGAATATCACTTATCAAATAACAGAATTAGAGATAATGATCAACATAAGAATTGTAGCTCTGTAAGTCTGCTTTCTGAATCATCTTGAATCATCAGAATTGAAATTCTGTATCAAAAGTTATGATTCGAATACTAAAATGTATCCAGTCAGAATCTGAATCAACTTGCTTCATCTCATCCCTTGATCTTTGCTTTAACCGATCGATTCTGAGAGGATTCTTCTCAACCAGTTTTCAACCTCTTGATTTTTCCCTGATTTAGTGAGTGTGAATTAATTCTGATTTAATTCAGAATTTTGGTGCTTTGGGCTCATTTCTCTTCATCTCCTTAAAGAATGGGCCTGCAAATAAATTAAGCAATTAATTAAGACAATGCAAAGTTTTATTCTAAAATAGGTATGAAAATATGATATTAAATATGCAACATTAGTGACCAATTAGGGTGCAGTCATCATCTGAATTTGTAGAAATCACCACTTGCCCTGTAACCATGCACCCTTCAAGTAGTATAGGTTATTGCGTCAGACGCCCTTCAAACTAACCATCGAGCCTCTAGTCATCTTGAGAACATTATCTCTAATAGATACTTCAAGACTTAATGCTTCCAAGGCACCAACAGAGATAAGATTCTTTTTCAATCGAGGTATATACCTCATTTCAAGCACCACCCCATCAAACATCTTGATAAAGACCGTGCATATCCCTTCCATGTTGCATGGATGATCATCACCCATAACAACAGAACAACTTCTAGTTTCTCAAAACTAAAAAATCAATCCCTATTGAGATATACATGAAAGGTAGCTCATGCATCTAGCATCCACTCAAAATCATCAGAGTAACAAATAGTAAGAGTACTGACTGAGAAAGAAAATAACGTTGAGTCTGAGTCTGACTACCTGCCTGCGAAGTACTACCCGATTGGGTACTGGTCACCTGTGTGAGATTTGTCATCTTCGACTCCTTCTTATCTTTGACCCTTGGACAATCAACCTTCCAATACCCTAACTCTTTGCAGAAGACACATTGGTTCTTCTTCAGATTTTTAAAATCTGATCTGGTCTTTGATCTATCAGATCGCCTTTTTCCTTCTATCGTCAATACAATTGCTGATGTACTCTTGAAAAAGACTGCTTGTCCTTCCTTCTCACTTCGTAGTTCACAAAAGCAGCTGACACGTCACTATAGTTAAGTGTTTGCATACCATTAATCTAGATTAGGACAAAGGTCTGATACTCCTCATCAGGAAGAGATTTAAAAGAATTAAGGCATTGTCCTCTTCTTCGATCGTCACATTCACATTAACTAGGTCTGCAAGAAGCTTTATATAGTTATTCATGTGATCATCAATGGATAGTCCTCTTTTCAACTGAAAGTAGTAAAGCCTCCTCTTCAGATACAATCGAGTTCGATTCTTTTTGTCGAATACTTCTTTTCGAGAATCTCCTACATTTTTCTTACGGAAGTCTCATATAACACATGATATTTGATGTCTTGTGTCAAAGAAGACTTGATGACGTCACACATCGTCTAATTCATCTTGTTTCAGTCCTTCTCGAATGTCTCCTCTAGTTTTTCTTCCAGACATAAAGAGTCTTCGAGATTTGATGTCATCAGGGCATCCATCATCTCACACCTTCACTTCTCATAATTATTTGTGCCGTCAAACTTTATGATATCAATTTTTGTGGGAAGATGACTCACGAATATCACTGATGATTGACTACCTTCTGCTATCTCCTCAGTAGATTCCTTAAAACAATGCAGAAAATGATTAGTGAAAATAAATCTAAAGAGAAAAGATCACATCTTTACCTCCAAACGAAACTGTAAACAGTCTCTAAAGATTTGCTCCACTCGAACGAACTCCCCATTGAATCCAGAAAGAATATTGAGGTTGTAGATTGGGCAATCTTATAGCGTATGAGGTTGGGAGCAAAAACTTGAGTTGTGTACGGTTTGAAATTTTAGATTGAGATTAGGATTTTTCTTTTTGTCTGCGGAGACAACTCACACAAAAAAAAAAAAAAAAAAAAAAACTCCATTTTTATGGAGAAGAGAGGGTATAGAATTATTTTGAACAAGAATTCCTCGCAATCTCCAGCCTGGATAATATATTCCTCAGTCTTCTGAAAACTGTTCAAATCATTCAAAGGAGTTTTCATACTCTAGATATGAATTTTTGCCCATCCACACAGAAGAAAATTTTAAAGAAATATATACTCTAATTGTCTAAGAGTTTCATATTCTCAATCTAGATTTTGTTCTTGTCATTTATTTGAAACTGACAACATCCACCCTATTTTTTGTTAAAAAAGTTTTCCTATGCATAAAGCATAGCTTATTATTCTTACAATTATTGGATCTATAACTTTGGTAAGCCCAGAATGGAACCCAAAAGTTCAAGATCCAAAACCCATCGCCTCCAGTATTTCATTCAGTACGATTCAAAGACAGAGGCCCAGGACTGAGAATTCAATAAGCTTTGGACTTGGCCTACAATTGCAATTATATATTACTGGACCAAACTTAATAGTGGATGCATATGTGGACTGGGCCAGTAAATATATTTAATACTAATAATTACAAACGGAGCCCAAAACTTGACAAAACCGCTCAAAAACCCTCGCTCCTCTCTCGCTCGCTGCAGCCATGGCGGAAATCAAGAAGCTCTCGAGTCGCACGACCTCACACGTATGGAGCGCATCGGGGCCCACTCCGACATCCGGGGCCTTGGCCTCGACTCAGCCATGGAGGCCCGGTCGATGTCGGAGGGATGGTGGGGCAGGAGTCGGCCCGCAAGGCCGCCGGCCTCATCCTGCAGCTCATCAAGAAAGGGAAGATCGCGGGGCGGTCCGTGCTTCTCACCGGCCAGCCCGGCACCGGCAAGACCGCCATCGCCATGGGCCTCGCAAATCACTGGGGCAGGAGACGCCGTTCGCCTCGTGTCGGCGTCGGAGCTGTTCTCTCTTGAGATGTCGAAGACGGAGGCTCTGACTCAGGCGTTTCGGAGGGCGATTGGAGGGCAGGATTAAGGAGGCCGAGATTATCGAGGGGGAGGTTGTCGAGATTTCTATCGACCGGCCTGCTGCAGGTCTGGGGATAAAGTTTCTTTTTTTAATTGATTTTGAGTTGCTGAGACTTGAAACGGTTTAAAATTTAGTGGATTTTGGGGAATACGAGCTTGAATTGAAAGAAAGTTTTTAAATTTAGGTCATTAAGCTATATTTGACCATTTTGGTAAAAGTTTGTTGAGAAAGTTAGTTTTCACTAATAATGTTAGTGTTTTTGTTCAAACTTGTTTCCTGATGTAGTGAAGTTGGCTAATTTTAGTGTTAGTATGCATAAATCCTGGCCAAGTCAAGTAAATTGCATGGGGATGGGAATATCGTTCCATTTATCTCATTTTTCTTATATTGTGGTGGAATGGAGTTTGCTAAGCTAAATCTTTTGACAAATTTTTGTAACTAAACTTTTGGACTTTCTATGTCTTTGAAACATACAATATTTTTTCGAGGAAGATTCAAGCAGCACAAGTTTGATATTTATTTAGTTGCTTTATGTCATCTAAAATGGTGAAATTTTGGGTAGATTTCCGCACTAGAGTTCATTACAGAACTCGGGTTCTAGAGGTAGTGAAACTTAAATGGCCCTTAAATAGTACTTTGTATAATAGCATGTCTACTAGGTGGTTGTAATAGTCTAAGTGGTTTTCCTTTTTTTTTTTTTTCATTTGGAGGGGACTCAAAGTCAGCTTCGAAAACAGGGAGGTTGACAATGTAGACAACAGACATGGTGACTGTGTATGAGTTAAGTGGCAAGATGATAGAAGCCTTGAACAAGGAGAGAAGGTGCAGAGTGGCGATGTGATTGCATTAGATAAAGTATCAGGAAAGGTGACGAAGCTTGGGAGGTCAATTGGCGGTCAAGGGATTATGACCCGATGGGGCCACGGACGAAGTTTGTGAGGAGGGGGAGTTACAGAAAAGGAAGGAGGTTGTGCACCGTGTGACTCTTCACGAGATTGATGTCATAAACAGCAGGTACTTCTGCTTGGATCCCTCTCATTCTCTAGCATTTGCCATTTCTGAGCTTCTCCTATTGAGTAAAAATATAGTCTTTTGATATATTTCAACTTTTCATTTAGTTGTACTGAGACATGTTGAGTTTTCAGGTATTTTCTTGCTCGTTTTGTTAACATTTCTTATTCCTGGATTGAGTGAAATAATATATGGTATCCAATTTTCTATTTAAACCTGTTTTCTGGTTGAAGATATATCTGAATTTTCCTTTATACAAAGGATATCACTCGACATATGTTGCCATCCCATCAATTGCTGGGGGACAAGCTATTATTGGACTAGGAGACGGTGCTGGGTCAAGTGTTTAATAATGATGCACACGCTTGAAAGAGCTATATCTCTTAGCCTTTTTTGATAACTTCATATGAATGTACATTATGTTGAAGTGCTCTTATTCTTCCTGGAAGTCCTTATAGCATGATTAGTTTTCAAGGCACTCCCACTATGTGGGACAACTAAAATACGTATGGCAAAGAAAAAGTTATAATTATATTTGTATTTTAGACATTTATGCACCATTTTTGTTCTTTGAATCGCCATCGTAGTAAGACTTGTTTCATCCAGTGATGGTGTTTCACTGCATATTAGGTGTTTATATAACATAATACTTTTGGCAATTCTACAGGTAAGGTGGATCCACCTTCATAATGTTCTGTTCTTATGGTTGAGAGCAGCGAGCTTAGCTAAGCTATTTTGTCCTCTCTGGATGCTGAAAGCATAGATGTACATTTAGATATTTGGAGTATTTAGTAGAAGATAAAGTTTTAAAAAGAGTAAAAGAAGCTATGTTTTAGTAGTAATTTAGGAAGAGAAAGTAAATTGGATAAATTCTATTCACTAAGGAGATGATTTGCGTGCATGAGGTTGCTGACTTGTGAAAGCTTTTCTTTTTTTAATAACTAATAATCCCCGGTATCTCTTTCCTTCTAACTTGTATACCCCAATGCATTCACTTTTTAACAGTTAAGTTCTTATCCAAAGTACAAAAGATTGAAATGCAAATAAAAAAAGTTCTAGTGCTCGTTCAGTCAAAGTAATAATTAAACAGAAATGCTTTACATAGTGAAGTAACTTGACGGATAAATGACCTTAGTGACAATTCGAGACTGGAATGATGCTTACCTAGCTAGAACAATTTTATACAAAGATACAGGGCAACTCAAACTAGATGGGTGTCTAAGATATGACAGAAGTTATGGAATTTGGAGATTAAAACGCAATTTCTGGCATACCATAGAACTATTCTGTCACCAAAAACAATGATTATATTTCTTGTTTTGTTATCCTGAAATGCGCTGTCAGAGGGAAAGAAAGGTGTTAAGTGAAAAATCAAGTTAATGTAGCAACGAGCATGTATATAATCAGGTCAGTTGGGAAACAAGGAGGAGGATTAAGAATAGAAGATGGCATGAAAATAATCAGGTTTAATTGTACTGAACACACAATCAGTGTTTTTCTCTTTTGTTTTTTGTTATTTCAGTTTCAAACTAACATTTTATAAATGCATATAACATCTACTTTCCTGCATCCCGACTACAAGGTATTCTACTTTTTCAAGAATTTTCATGTTGGATCCCATTTGTATATACTCTAGTATTAGTATCCACCCTTAGTAGCTGAAGAAGTACATATGGAAGACAAAATTGTTATATCGCCAATTTCCAGAAGAGTATTTGAGGAGTAGTAAGAAAATTGGTGATGAACTACAACG